>MU780799.1:2520-66339 GCA_026770625.1 Nicotiana glauca
GGGAGGGGTAGATTATGTTACATTTGTGTTTGTAGAATTTTGTGACCTTCCTAATTCATGTCTTACTTAACTCGTAGATACTAGAAACACAGTATTAAATGTTAGAATTCAAGATTTAGCTTATTATAACTTGATCAAATTTGACAAAAATTCTGAGTATACATTGACGTGTCTAGTTTGGTCACCTCTATGCAAAATTATTATTACATTACTACGGCCGATATTCTTGAGATACTAGACTCTATACTTGTGCTGTGGATCATTGGTGAGAATTATGGAAGTATTTGAATAATATGGTTCTTGAGGGTTGTTGAATCATTGTTGACTTGGAAAGTTGTGATTGGGATTTATTTGGAATATCCGTTAAAACACTCTCCTTGGTGTTATTTATGCTTCCTGCCTTATTTGTCATTGATATACGTATGCTTGGTAAGGAATAGTGTAAAGCACGAAGAGTGATACCATGCCATTGTTTATACATTATAATATGAGGGAGAGTGTAAAGCACGAAGGGTGATGTCGTGCCATATTATTGAGAGTAAAAGCACGAAGGGTGATACCGTACCATATTATTGAGAGTAAAAGCATGAAGGGTGATGTCGTATCATATTATTGAGAGTAAAAACATGAAAGGTGATGTCGTTCCATATTATTGAGAGTAAAAGTACGGAGGGTGGTGTCGTGCCATGTTATGAGAGTGTAAAGCATGAAGGATGATGTCGTGCCATTTTATTTTACTACTGTGCTTTTATATCATAGTGAGGTCGTGGCATGATCGGTGTTTCCATGCATGTGAGAATGAGGGACATGCATTATGTTGTGATATCTGTTTTCCCATGTGTATGTTCATGTCTTTACCTTGAACTGTTATTGTCGCAATCTTAGATTTGATGTGATTTGTTGCTATTGCTCTGTCATTTATCTCTATATCAATTGTTGTTCTGTCGCTCATATCTTTTGCTTATTTAACTTGCAAATATCATGCCTAGTTCCATACTTTTATAATTACACTCATGTCGTATCTATTTTGTTGCACTTTGTACAAGCCTTCTACCATGCTAGTCATTCATACTTCTACTTGTTAACTTGTAAAGATGATGTGCTTCCTTCTTGTTTGTTATATCTGTATTTAGGCCTCCATCATGCTAGTTAGTTGAAGTTGATATTCCTTGTTTCCAATTGCTTCCATCACTCACATACTTTCTGCCTAGTCGTTTACTGTTGTCCATATAGTTATTCTTGTTCATTATTGCTATTCGCGTATTTCTTACCTTTTGATTCCTGTTGTTAGTATTTCTACCATCTAGTTTGTTCTATTATACATATATTTGGTGAGGATAAGATAAAAGCACGAAGGGTGTTGCCGTGTAGTTGCTTGATATCTTAGTACATACCTCATGCTATGAAAGTTAAGATTTGACTGTTTTGGTTTATTGGTTTCATTATAGGGAAAGAATTGGTTGAGGTATTTGAAAATGCCAAATTATTATCTCTATTAACACTCGGTTATTGCTTTGCGTATCTGTTTCAATTGTTCTTCTCGATTATATTGTGGTATTGTTCTATTGCTGATTCACAGTGCAGGTTTTATTAGTAAATATCTTTTAACGAAAAGCCTCGTCACTACGTCGGCTAGGTTAGAAAGAATACTTACCAGTACATAGGGTCGGTTGTACTAATACTACATTTCTGTACATTGCATATAGATTTTTAGAGCGGAGCTGCTGGTGATGTCGGGTGCTGACTCTGAAGATGTTCATGCAATCCGAATATAACTTCCATTTGTCCTTAGTAGCTTAGGTTTTGCTAATCTGTTATGTAAATTTTGAAACAGATTGTGTAATTATTTGTACCAGCTTTGTAAATTACAAGTCTTAGAAGCTCATGAGTCATATTATCAATTCTTGGGTAAATTTTTAAATGTTAAGATAATTCTTCTCCATTTTGCTGTAATCTCTTTTGGACTGCCTTCTCTGTTAGTTGGCTTACCTAGCGGATCGAGTTAGATGTCATCATTATCGGTGATTTTTGGGTCGTGACATCACCCTTTACTAAAATTTTCCTTTCTTTTTTCCTTATCGTGCGACCTTGTTTCAGCTTAAAATCTACGACTTTGACTCTTCCTGATCGCTCACATGTTATGTTGTGCACTTAGATTTTGCTATGTGCTGATGGTCGGTGATGCTACAAATAGATTACGACAATCTATTGATGTTTGATTATTATCGCGATGTGTTTTATAGCGTTAGAAGTAGATGTAGTGTTAAATCTTCTAGTCGCTCATTTTTGGTATGAGGCGGATTCATATGTCTGGTTGGTAAGCACAGATTTGGGAAGATTGGCTGGTGGCCAGGCTATTATGATTAAGGTGAGTTCATGGTAAGGTGTTGATTTGAGTATAACCAGTTGGCCATCTCTTGCATGATGAGTTTGGATCGTGTGTCTCGTATGAGGTTTCCATTCGGTGGAGTGAATATATTATCATTTTAGAGCATTTGGGGAAATTGTTTGACTATTGGAATGATGGGTATGCTCTTGGCACTATCTTCGGGGTGTTCTATGATTGGCATTGCATGAGTTTTGAAGTATTCAGCTAAACAGTCGTGCAAAATCAGGGCATGTTGTGAAGATATGGTACTTTGGGTTACTAATGAGGTGTTCTATGGCTTCGAGCTAAGTGGTGTAGTCTGTTAATGACGATCGAATTATAGGATCATGGGCCGTATCAGTTTTTGGACCAAGAAATTGCTTGGTTATTTCTTTGACTGGGCATATGCTGGTGAAACACGGGTTACCCGATGCGTATTAGCTGTGTATTAAAGATCAGAGTAAGATGAGTGGTTATCAAGAAGGTTTTGGCGAGTTCCAGCTCTTATGTAGCCTTTAAAAACTTTTGAATTTGTCTACGGGTGGACTTGAAAATGGTAGAGAATGGTAATTGGATCTGCGGTATTTCCTTGTCAAGAAAGGTCTACGTGTCAATGTTGGAGTGATGCAACAAATGGCTTAGAGTTTCCAGGAAGTTCCCTCAGGGCGGTCATATCTAATTGAGTTACTTTCGGGTTGGCAGCCTGCGTGGCCTAGTTGAGTTAGAGGCAATTGGTTCTGATTACCCGATTATATGTTACTGAGTTTCAAAAAATTTATCATGGTTATGACCACATCCAGTATTGGTGCTTACCACAGTTATAATAGCTATATTGCGTATAGTGGTGTTCTTCTAGATTAAGTTAAATGAGAGATTCTCGATTGATGAGGTGTTCAATTTGCTTATGGTTCAGAGTTGACTATGAGATTTTTGTAGTGTTACGAGTTAGCATATTAGAGGCAATGCACCGTGTGGGGTTGGAGATTTGCATGTGCAAGGTTGTAGATAATTTTGGAGAGAAGGATGTGAGTTCTTTATATCTCGGACGATTTTAGGTGCTTAAGATTTTGCTGGCACTGTGTGTTTTCACTGAGGGAGAGTTCTCCTGATGGCAGGTACAAAGTGTTTGAATTATAGGTTTTTTTTCGTGAGATGATGGAGCATGAGTTACGTGTCAGCCATTTAAGTAGCGGTGTCGAGATTGGATATGAAGATTCTGGTATTCGTGAGGCTCAGAGATTGAATTTTCTTGTTGGCAGACTTTTCCTTGATTATGAGTTGTGAAGACATGTTGAGGAGTGGATGGATGATAGAAGGTGTTATGGAAAGGCTGTTATGGACTTTTGGGAAGGTTAATTGCATGTTTGGGAATGATCATAATTTGTTTTGGGGATTATTTTGAGTCTAATGAGAATGTGTATTATGTACCAGATTGGATTTGCTTTCCCTTGCACAGTTGTTGCCATATGTATGTCATCGAGCGGAATGGATGCTATTCGCGCCTTAGTTTATGTTATATATTTCTCTCTTATACTATGGTGAGTTGTGAGAGATACATGATTCTTCATGCGCATATTGTGATTCAGTTTAGGACTCATGGAATTATGGGCGAGTTGGCCTTTGTGATGTTGATTTGCTTATTGCACCATAGTTGTGCTTGTCTTTCTCAGTATTGGTTGGTCCTAATGATTTTCCTACAGTTATATTTTGTGCACTCTATTGTGTTTGATGTAAACGCACATGTGATCAGCCAGCCCAAGTATTATGGCTCGATGGGTACCTTATGTGGATTGATATGATGGGATCGAGTTGCACGTCCCAATGATACAGTGATGAAATATGACTCATTATTCCTATTTCGTGTATTTTGCTTTCACCTTGTTGAAAATTGTTCATAGTAAAATGCTAAATTTCCCTTCCTACCTAACTTGTTTAGTAGTCTTCTTATTTAGTTTTCTTACTGTTATTTGTCATTTTAGAATTATTACTTGTTAGTGTATGGAACCGGGTTGTGTGGATCTCCATATGATTATTGTCGATACTTGTCGGTGTGGCTGATTGTATTAGCTGAGATAAGGTTTCTAGACCTAAGATTTGCTCTATTGTATTGGGATGAGGAAGGTTCGGAAGAATAATAACATATTATACTGAGGATTTTGGGCAATGGCCCTGGTCGGATGAGTGAGTTTCTTGGCTTATTGATCAGATGACTAGTTAAGCGATTATGCGTGTTTCTTTCATCATTGGTAGGGTATGAAGGTTTCTAACTAAGTTCTAATCGATATGAGGTTTGCTACTGGCATCGGATATGTTATTAGGTAGTAATGATGGTGATCATTTCCTACCGTGAGTGCCGAAGTGATGGGGTATATCATGTGATTATATCTTGGGTTATGGTTATAAGTTAATACAGCTTGTTCAAACTTATAAAATGTGTAGATATGGGATTTGGGTCATGTAATGAACTTTGGATGATAGTGATTTGGATCTAAGGTTTAAGGACCAAAGTTGAAATAAGGATATCCAATCATGTTGTATTGGCGGGCTTATATGGATCAGGGTGACGTGGGATCACCCATAGGTTTATGCATAGTGAGATTACACCATTATTTGATAGCTTTGGAACAACTCCTGGCACGTTCGAGGACAAACGTATGTTTAAGTGGTGGAGCATGTAACGATCCGACTGGTCGTTTTGAATATCTGCACTTCGCTCGGCGTTTTTGAGGCCTCTAGTATCTCCACGTGACATATTATGACTTGCATAAATCGTCGGTATTGGTTTTCAATTTATTTGGAATCGATTTGGAAGAATGAACTTCAAGATTTAAGCTCTAAGTTGGAAGAGACGGAATGGAGTGTTGTCAGTTCCGTTAGCTCTGTTGGGGTGATTTTGGACTTAGGAGCACGTCCGAAATGTAATTTGGAGGCCTATAGTCGAATTAGTCTTGGATTCGAAAGTTAGATTTTGGGAAGTTTGACCGAGAGTGGACTTTTTGATATCGGGGTTGGATTCCGATTCAGGAAATTGGAATAGGTCTGTTATGGCAAATGTGACTTGTTTGCAAAATTTGGCGCCATTCGGAGTTGATTTGAAATGGTCCGGACCCTTGCTTGCGATTCTAGAAGTTCTTGAAGTTGAAGTTTGATTTTCATGCGTTTTGGCGTCCAATTCGTGGATTTAGAGGTTATTTTGATGATTTAAGCACGCAAGTGAGTTTGTATTATGTTTCTAGACCTGGGTGCATGATCTGTTTGGAGCACCGAGGGCTCGTGTGAGTTTCGGAATGGCTCCGGAATTATTTTTCCTTAATATTAAGTGTTGGTGCTGGTGTCATTGCACTTGTGATGTATTGGTTGCAAATGCAACAACCGCAATTGCAAAGCAGCCATCGCATTTGTGAAGTCTGGGCACTAGGGAGAGTTCGCAGTTGCGAAGAACTCTGCATTTGCAATACATTGTTCGCATTTGCGAGGGTTCGCATTTGTGAACCCCCTATCACAAATGCGACATCTACTACCTATTAAGTGCTAAGAATTCCTAGTCTTAGCTTCATTTTCATATATTTTGAACCCTAACGTTGAAGAGAGGTGATTTGTGAAGAGAATTTCTTACCAAATCATTGGGGTAAGTATCTTTAATTATTTGTCAACAATATTTTAGGATTTTATATAAGATTTAATATCAAATTCATGAGAAATCTATGAAAAAAATTGGGGAATTTGTCTAAGTTTTGAAAAATGAAAATTTAGGATGTAAGAGTCGAATAGGACTAGGATTTGCAAAAAAAAACACATATTTGGGCTGGTGAAGCTATGGGTAGTCAAGACCTACCTTTGGACCCGGGTTTTGACTAGGCGGGCCCCGTGTTTGACTTTTGTTGACTTTTCAGAAATCTAATAAGAATCACAACTTTATTTATTGAAATTTTTTTCTATTGTATTGTGTGATGTAATCAAGTCGTCATTTGCTAGATTGAGCCGGTCGGAGGCGAATTTGTAACAGAAAAAGGCTAGATTGAGTGTTGAGTTTGTTGGGGGAATTTTTCCTCTTATTTGTCATTGTTTGCTGCATGCGGGGATGATACATATATGAGGTGATGAGCGTCATGTATGTGTCGGGGTTAATCATGCTCGGGGTGGGGGTAGGGTATGTTGCATTTGTGTTTGTAGAATTTTGTGACCTTCCTGCTTCAGGCCTTACTTGACTCTTAGATACTAAAAACATAGTATTACATGATAGAAATCAAGACTTAGCTTATTATAACTTGATCAAATTTGACAGAAATTCTTAGCATACATTGATGTGTCTAATTCGGTCACCTCTACGTGAAATCATTATTACATTACTACGACTGATATTCTTGAGATATTAGACTCTATACTTGTGTTGTGGATCACTGGTGACAATTGTTGAAGTATTTGAATAATACGGATCTGAGGGTTGTTGAATCGTTGTTGACTTGGAAAGTTGTGATTGATATATGTTTGGAATATCCGTTAAAATACTTTCCTTGATGTTTTTTATGCTTCCTGCCTTGTTTGCCATTGATATACATATGCTTGGTAAGGAAGATTGTAAAGCACGAAGGGTGATGCCGCGCCATTTTTTATACATTATCGTGTGAGGCAGAGTGTAAAGCATGAAGGGTGATGTCCTGCCATATTATTGAGAATAAAAGCACGAAGGGTGATGTCATGCCATTTTATTGAGAGTAAAACCACGAAGGATGATATCGTTCCATGTTATGATATCGTAAAGCACGAAGGTGATTCCATGCTATTTTATTTATATTGTTATTTTATATCATCATGAGGTCATGGCACGATGGGTGTTTCCGTGCAGGCGAGAATGAGGGACATGCATTATGTTGTGATATTTGTTTTCCCGTGTATATGTTCATATCTTTACCTTGAGCTATTATTGTCGCAATCTCATATCTGATGTGACTTGTTGCTATTGTTCTGTCATTTATCTCTATATCAATTGTTATTATGTCGCTCATATCTTCTATTTGTTTAACTTGCAAATATCATGCCTATTTTCATGCTTTTATAATTACACTCATGGTACAAACCTTCCACCATGCTAGTCATTTATGCCTCTAACTTTTAAAGATCATATGCTTCCTTCTTGTTTGTTATATCTGTATTTAGGCCTCCATCATGCTAGTTAGTTGAAGTTGATATTCCTTATTTCCAATTGCTGTCATCACTCACATGCTTTCCGCCTAGTCTTTTATTGTTGTCCATATAGTTATCCTTATTCATTATTACTATTTGCATATTTCCTACCTTTTGATTCCTGTTATCGATATTTCTACCATTTGGTTGGTTATGTTATACATATGTTGGGTGATGATGAGATAAAAGTATGAAGAGTGTTGCCGTGCAGTTGACTTGATATCTGAGTGCATACCTCATGCTATGAAAGTTAAGAAATGAATGTTGTGGTTTATTGGTTTCATTCTAGGGAAATGGTTGGTCGAGGTATTTGAAAATGCCAAATTGTGATCTCTGTCAACATTCGATTATTGTTTTGCGTATCCGTTTCCTATGTTCTTCTTGATTATATTATGGTATTGCTATATTGCTGATTCGCGGTGCAGGTTTTATCAGTTAGTGTCTTTTAACTAAAAGTCTCGACATTACTTCGACGAGATTAGACAAAATACTTACCTCGCATACATAGGGTTGATTGTACTGATACTGCACTTCTGTACATTGCGAACATATTTTTGGAGCGGAGCTGCTAGTGATGT
Source organism: Nicotiana glauca (assembly GCA_026770625.1). Lineage (NCBI taxonomy): Eukaryota > Viridiplantae > Streptophyta > Magnoliopsida > Solanales > Solanaceae > Nicotiana > Nicotiana glauca. The sequence goes on from MU780799.1 coordinate 10,651, forward strand.
CGGGTGCTGACTCTAAAGACATTTGTGCGTTTCGGATATAGCTGCCACTTGTCCTTGGTAGCTTAGGTTTTGCTAATTTGTTATGTAAATTTCAAACAGACTGTGTAATTATTTGTACCACTTTTGTAAATTCGAAGTCGTAGAAGCTCATGAGTCATACTACCAGTTCTTGGGTAAATTTGTAAATATTCAGATAATTCTTTACCATTTTCATATAATCTCTTTTGGACTGCATTCTCTGTTAGTTGGCTTACCTAGCAAATCGAGTTAGGTGCCATCACGACCAGTGATTTTTGGGTTGTGACATCACCCTTTAGTTTCTTAGGAGCTAAAAAACCGTTTGTAGAAAACTAAAATATGAGGTTAAAAGTATATTATCGTATCTTACATTAATTATTAGACTCTTATATGGTTATACGTGTGAGGCATGTATATAAAGACTAGTATTATTATAAAAGTACAAATATTACACGTTAAATGTTGAACGTTAAAATATCCTTAAAATATTAATTGACTTTTATGTTCTTTGATAGTTAAGTTATGTCACGACCCAAGTTCGCCCTCTGTGGACTGTTGTGATAGCACCTAATCTCTACGACTAGGTAACCCTATCAATTGCGGAAAAAGAACCAAAATGCAGAAAAACTAATAAAAACTGAAGATAAACAAATATAGAAATATTTAAGATGTCGCTCGGCATATACCAATACAAGATCTCAAAAATCGAACAATTCCCAAAACCCGGAATCTCATGAAATCACAGCTATGAATAATACATTTGCTCTAACTCCAGAATGTCAAAATCAAAATAAATACAGAAGGGCTAAAACAATAAGAGAGAATGGAAAGGGACTCCTCGGTCTGCGGACGCGGCAGATATACCTTCAAGTCTCTGGAGAATCGCCTCGCCTCAAGGGTAGTGGGGCTGAGTTGAAGTACCTGGATCTGCACATGAAAAACATGCGCAGAAAGGGCATGAATACACCACAGAGATACTCAGTAAGTGCCAATCCTAACCTCGATCGAGTAGTGACGAGGAAGGTCTGGGCCCTACTGATTATAGCTGAAAAACGAAATAAAATAGAATAGAATACGACAATATAATTAATTGCTAACATTAAGAGGTAACACAGGATAATAAGAATAACAACAACTATAAGAGAGCAAAATAATCACAAAAGGAATACCCCTAAACACAGAGATAACAACCGGGGATCTCTCAGTATCCCGAGGATCTCTTAGTATCCTAAATATGTGTACTTGGGATCTCTCAGTATCCCGAGGATCTCTTAGTATCCTCAATATATATGTTGGGTATCTCTCGGTATCCCAAGGATCTCTTGGTATCCACAATATACATGCTGGGGATTTCTCGGTATCCCGCACTATAGTCCAAATCAATATATGTACAGGGGATCTCTCAGGATACCGTCCCGTAGTCCCAAAGTAAACACACAACAGCAACACGAATAATAATCAAGTAAATTCAATTTCATACCAAGGTAAAACATGTATTTCTAACCTAGCATGCTACACACAATCCAAATAAGGCAGTTTGAGCAAGTAAGCAATTAAGTCAATTAGTCATGCTTCCCAAAGCTAACGGCAGGCTTAAATTGCAAGTAGTATAAACAAAAAAAGGAAACTCAATTTATGTTACTTAATGAAAACAAGATTTTCAACAATTAGCACAAGTACGCACTCATCACCTCATGTACAAGGCATTTCACATATCAACAATACCAAATCCTAAGGGGAGTTCCCCCACACATGGTTAGGCAAGCCACTTACCTCGAACCGGCTCAAAATCAACCCGAAACTACGTTTTTGCCACGAGTACTCAACTCCAAATGGCTCAAATCTATTCAATTCAATTACATAATGTATATATAACTTCAAGTAACAGATTCCACAAATAAATTCTAAGCTATTACGCAAATTAGGTAAAATAACTAAAATGCCCCCAGGCCCACGTCTCGAAATCGGATAAAAGTTACAGTTATGAACCCTCATTCACTCACGAGTCTAACCATACCAAAATTATCCAAATCCAATGTCAAATCCCCAAACAAAACTCAAAATTTAAGTCTAAGATCGTTTCCAAATTGTGCCTAATTTCTCACCCCAAATATGTTATTAAATGATGAATTCATGTTTAGATTAATAGGTTATAAGAAACAAGGAGTTAAGAATCATTACCCAATCGAAATCTCTGAAAATCCCTCGAAACCTCGCTCAAATTCGAGCTCCCAAGCTCTAGTTTTGATAAAAATGGCTAAATCCTCGACTTTGAAATTTTATATTCTGCCCAGATAAATCCCTTTTCGCGAACGCGAAAGGACTCTCGTGTTGAGGAAGCACAACTTCGCTTGTTCAATTTTTCCTTCATCTCGAACACGGTGTCCCTATCGTGAACGCGGAGACTATCTCCCCCCTCCTGCGCGAACGAGGGACCATCTTCACGAATGCGTAGGTATAAGGTCCCACTACCTCGCAAACGCGGGAACACCTTTGCGAACGAGAAGCATTAAACCTCCAAAGCCCCATCTCCTCTTCACAAATGCGAGACCCCACTCGCGAAGGTGAAGAAGGAAACTAGAACTGACTGCTACCATTTTTTTCTGCAGTTCTCTAAGTTCCAAAAATCACCCGTTGAGCATCCGAAACACACCTGAGGCCCTCAGAACCTCTACCAAACATGCCAACCAATCCTAAAACAACATTCAAACTTATTCCAACCTTCGGAACGCTCAAAAAAACATCAAAACACCAATTTAACATCGGATCAAGCCTAAGAACTCCAAAAACTCTCAAATTATGCTTTCGATCAAAAAGTCTATCAAACCTCGTCCGAATTACCTGAAATTTTGCAAGCACGTCACATTCACACTACGGAGATGCTCCAACTTCTAGAATCCCGTTACAACCTTGATATCAAAATCTCACCGATGCAATGTTCTTCGACATCAGCATTCGAACCTGCCTATCCAATATTACCACTAGCTCCTAAACATAAGATATATTCTTGTTCAACTGGACTGAACTGAAATCCAACACGTGTGACGGATCACCGTGATACTTCCGGAGCATCGAAACATGAAATATCATATGAACAATTGCCAAGCTGGGAGGTAAGGCAAGCTCATAAGCAACCTCCCCAATACGCTGCAATATCTCAAAAGGACCAATAAACCTCGGACTCAACTTTCCTTTTTTCTCAAATCTCATAACACCCTTCATAGGTGAAACTCGAAGCAGAACCTAATCTCCAACCATATAGGAAACATCACGAACCTTCTGGTCCGTGTAACTCTTCTGTCTGGACTAGGTTGTACGGAGTCTATCCTAAATCACCTTAACCTTCTCCAAAGCATCCTGAACAAAGTCTGTGCCCAATAATCTAGCCTCACCTGGCTCAAATCAACCCACCGAGGATCTACACCGCCTACCATATAAAGCCTCGTACGGTGCCATCTAAATTGTTGGATTGATAGCTATTTTTTGTAGGCAAACTCCGCCAATGGCAAAAACTGATCCCAAGACCCTCCAAACTCAATCACACATGCACGAAGAATATCCTCAAGAATCTGAATAGTGTGCTCGGACTGTCCATCTGTCTGAGGCTGAAATGTTGTACTCAACTCCACCAAAGTACCTATCTCATGTTGTGCGGCCCTCCAGAACCGTGATGTCAACTGAGTATCTCTATCTGAAATGATGGAAACTGGAATACCATGTAGACGAACAATCTCCCAGATATAAATCTCCGCCAACTGCTCCGAAGAATAGTTAGTACACACAGGAATTAAGTGAGCGGACTTGGTCAACCAATCCACAATCACCCAAATGGCATCGAACTTTCTCAAAGTCCATGGGAACCCAAGTATGAAGTCCACGGTGATCCACTCCCACTTCCACTCCGGAATCTCTATCTGATGAAGCAACCCACCCGGTCTCTGGTGCTCATACTTCACTTGTTGAAAATTGAGGCACCGAGCTACAAACCGAACTATGTCTTTCTTCATCCTCCTCTACCAATAGTGTTGCCTCAAATCCTGGTACATCTTCACGGCACCGAGATGAATGGAATACCGCAAACTATGGGGCTCCTATAGAATCAGCCCCCGAAGCCCATCAATATTGGGTACACAGACGTGACCCTGCATCATCAATACCCTGTCATCACCAATAGTCACATCTCTGGCATCGCCATGCAGAACCTTGTCCTTGAGGACAAGCAAATGAGGGTCATCAAACTGACACTCCCGGATACGATTAAACAAGGATGATCGACATACCACGTACGCTTGAACTCGACTGGGATCTGAATGATCTAATCTCATAAACTGGCTGGCTAAGGCCCGAACATCTATCGCCATGGGCCTTTCCGCTGCTGGTAAATAGGCCAAAATCCCCAAACTCTTTGCCCGGTGACTCAAAGCATCGGCCACTACATTGGCCTTGCCCGGGTGATACAAAATAGTGATATCATAGTCCTTCAGCAGCTCTAACCACCTCCTCTAATGTAAATTAAGATCCTTCTACTTGAACAGATGCTGCAAACTCTGGTGATCAGTATAAATCTCACAAAGCATACCGTACATGTAATAACGCCAGATCTTCAAGGCGTGAACAGTAATAGCTAACTCGAGATCAAGGACATGATAATCCTTCTCATGTACCTTTAATTGTCTGGACGTGTACGCAATCATCCTACCATTCTGCATCAATACTGCTCCAAGGCCAATCCTCGAGGTATCACAATAGACACTATAAGACCCTGAACCTGTAGGCAATATCAAAACTAGGGCCATAGTCAAAGCTGTCTTGAGCTTATGAAAGCTTTCCTCACACACTTCTGTCCACTAGGACGAAACACCCTTCTATGTCAGCAAGGTCATAGGGGCTACAATGGATGAAAAACCTTCAACAAATCAACGGTAATAACCCGCCAAGCCAAGGAAACTGCGAATTTCTATAGTTGAGGATGGTCTGGCCAACTCTGCACTGGATCCACTTTTTTAAGATCCACCTGAATACCCTCACTCGATACCACGTGGCCTAAGAATGCCACGAAATCTCACCAAAACTCACATTTCGAGATTTTTGCATATAACTTCTTTTTCCTCAAAATCTGAAGCACTATCCTCAGGTGCAGGTCATAATCTTCTCGACTCCGAGAGTATACCAGAATATCATCAATAAAGACAATGACGAACGAGTCAAGATATGGTTGGAACACATTGTGCATCAAATACATAAAGGCTGCTGGGGAATTAATCAGCCTAAATGACATAATAAGGAACTCGTAATGACCATACTGAGTCCTGAAAATAGTCTTCGAGATATCTGGCTCCCTAATCTTCGACTGATGGTAACCTAAATGCATGTCAATCTTAGAAAATACTCATGCACCCTGTAGTTTGTCAAACAAATCATCAATATGAGGCAAAGGATAATGGTTCTTCACTATAACTTTGTTCAACTGGAGATAATCAATGCACATATGCATAGAACCATCCTTTTTCTTCACAAACAAGACAAGAGCACCCCAAGGTGATACACTAGGCCACATAAAATCCTTGTCAAGCAATTCCTATAACTGATCCTTCAACTTAGGAGGGGCCATACAATACGGAAGAATAGAAATAGGGTGAGTGCCCGGCAACAAATCAATGCCAAAATCAATATCTCTATCGGGTGGCATGCCCGGAAGATCAACTAGAAACATACCAGGAAAATCCCGTACTACTGCGACTGAATCAACTGTAGGGGTATCGGTACTAACATATCTTACATAATCTAGGTATGCGTCACACCCTTTCTCAACCATACGTTAAGCCTTAAAGAATGAAATAACTCTACTAGAAGTATGATCTAAGGCACCCCTCCACTCTACTCGTGGTACACGTGGCATAGCTAACGTCATGGTTTTGGCATGACAATCAAGAATAGCATAACAGGGCAACAACCATTTCATGCCCGAGATAACATCAAAATCTACCATGCTGAGCAATAATAAATTGGCTTTGGTCGCAAAACCACTAAGAGTAACCACACACGATCGATAAATACGGTCCACAACAAGAGAATCTCCCACAAGAGTAGAAACATAAACAGGGGAACTCAAAGAATCCCGAGATGCAACCAAATGCGGGCCAAAATAAGAAGACACATAAGAATAAATGGAGCCTATATCGAATACAATTGATACATCCCTATGACAAACCAAGACAATACCTGTGATGACAGAAACAGAGGCGACAACCTCGGTAAGGGCCGGAAGGGCATAATATCTAGCTTGGCCTCCCCTTCTAGGGCAACCTCTACCTACTTGACCTCCACCTCTAGTTGGCTGAGCAGGTGGGGTAGAAACTGGAGCTGTAACCATAGCCTGAGAACTCTACGGGCCACGTTGTGGCTGAGAAGTCTATGGAGGTGCACTCCTCCAAAGTCTAGGGAAATTCCTCACCACTTGGTGTGTGTCACCACACTCAAAACAAGCTCTGGGAGGACGTGGAGGCTGTGACTGGCTCGGTCCAATACTACTGGACTGACCTTTGAAAGCACCCGGTGCAAGAGGTACACTAGATACTAGAGGTGCATAAATAGGCTCGTGAGACCTAGGAGGAGCTGGAATACCACTGGCTACTAGAAGAGCTAAATGAATGGGGCTACTCATATAACCCCTACCATGACAAACTGCAGCAGAGAACGGGCACCAGAATAATGGTCCGACTCTAGAGACCTCTTGGCCTCACTTTACTCTCTGTCTGTAGCATGCACACCCTCTATCCTCCTAGCAATATTCACCACCTACTGATAATAAATATCTATCTCCAACTCACGAGCTACGCTAGACCTGATGCTAGGAATAAGCCCCATAAGAAACTGATGAACCCTCTCGCGAATAGTAGAAACCAAGGTTGGGGCATGTCTAGCCAAGCTAGTGTAAGGGACAACACATTCCGAGATAGTCATAGTACCCTGGTGGAAATAGTCAAACTCTACACTCCATGCAGCCCTAGGGCTTTAGGGAATGTACTCTCTCAGGAACATATATGAGTCCAAGTAGGGAAGCTGTCTCATCCAGACTGTCTAGCTCATAGGTACGCCACCACTCATGGGTGGCTCCTCAAAGCTAGAAGGTAGTGCAAAAATCCTCGCTCAATCCTAATATACTCATGGTACGGAGGATACGGTAGCACTCATCTAGAAATCCTAGAGCATCATCTGATGTTAAACCACTGATTATAGGAGGCTTGTACTTCTTGAACCTCTCAAGCCTCAGCTACTCATCCTCGAAAGCCGCTGCCCTATCCTCAGGATGATCTGGGACTACAGACTATACAGGAATAATCTCTGGGACCTGATAAACATGCACTCGCTACTCAAGAGTACGTGCGGTGGGAGTCTGTGCCCCTCCCACAGCCTGAGATGTAGCTGCAACAAGGTAAGCAACACTACCTGAGCCAGAGTGGTGTACATGCTCATGAACTATGCAAGAGTCTCTTGGAGAGATGGAGTAGTCGTAACAGTAGACATATCAGGTACCTGGACTTTGGCTGGAACTGCTGGTGGCACCTCGGTGACAGCTCACGAGGGTGCTCTAACTGCACCACATGCGCGTCCTCGGCCGCTACCCCGGCCCCGACTTCTGACGGCTCAAGTAGGAGGCGTAAGTGCCTGATCATCTCTGGTAGCACGTGTCCTCACCATCTGTGAGAGAATAGAAGATAGAAGTTTAGAATTATGATATAAAATATCTAGCACGACAAGGAAATCAAGTGAAGTTAAATTTTCCTACTAGTTACATAGCCTCTCATAGATAAGTACAGACGTCTCCGTACTGATCCACGAGACTCTAATAAACTGGCTTGTGATTCATGACTCCTATCATACCCATTTTTTCTCCGAAATCGGGTTTATGACATTTTGGTTGGGACAACTCTTTCCTTTTGGAAAGTAGGTTTTCATTTTTGAAGAGTCTCCACCTAACGATTTAAGGTGTGTTAGGGCACCTATAGGGTTCATTTATAACTATGTTTTGTTACCAGAGATAGGGTAAGGGCTTGAAATTATCCTAAGGGGAAGGTGTTAGGCACCCCTCAGGATCCACTAGTGTGGTTCCCGGCCAAACAGTTTTTGTGAATTTGTACGATTAGCAAATAAACAAATATGGCTCAAGTAGTAGGGGATTTAAGTTTAAATACATAGGTGTTTGAAAGATATTAATGAAAAAGAAAGATTTTAAAAAGAATCACAATTTAAGCAAATTTGGGAATGTAAGTGGGTATCCTATGTTTGTTTATGGATCACACCAATGCAATACCCGGTATGGCACTCCTCAAAGAGGGGCTACACGTGGTATTAACGCACCGGTCATCACATCCATACTTAACCTTTCCCACCCCATGAAGGTAATTAAAGTGAGGGTTGGTCTCGATCTCTATTGCATATTGTTACCCGTCCATTGTTATCTGTCCCGGAGGAATTTAGGACTCCTATCCTATCAGAAGGGGGTTCTAGGCAAATCCTCAAGTTTAAAGGTAAAATACTAAAGCAACATATAATAAATAAGTAGGACTTCAATTAAGGGGAGCATGGAAGACAAATGAAAGGCTCAGATATACCTCCACACATAGTACACAACATGACTCGTACACAATTAAGGTCTAGATTCAGATCCTAAACATGGTATCGATGTGATAACAGCAGCATAAGATTTATTATATAACTCAGAGAAGAAGTCCTAATCAAGCTTGCCTACTGATTTTAACATGCTGACAGTTAAACATTAATCACAAAGATGGTTCTGATTTTATTTTAAGTTGATTACCAAATACTTGCCTAAGCGTAAAATAATATGCAGTAGTTACCAGAATTATTAAAACAGCTTGGAGGTTATTTTACCGAAAGCATGTTGTTCTAAAAGTTGCAAAGACATGCAGGGATTATGACCAGTTTCACTTAAACAGAATAATCGAACATGAGACTGTTTTATGTCCTTTTCATGCATCAGTAGTTTAACTAGGTGCAACTGAGAGAGTGTGAACAAAATCCTAAAATAGGGTATCTAACGTGCACATATGAAAAATGTAGAATGATTACAGAATTCCTAAAGCGTGATTTCTAAATGCCTAAAGAGTTACAGCATGATTCCAAGATATGAAGGAGCAATAGTTTTATGTTGATGTTGTTATTTAGCCTAAAACACGATTTCTAAGTGGTAAAGTTATGCCAAATGAGATGTTGAAATGGTAAAGCTAAGAAAATTGTATCTAATGCATGACATGCTTTGAATGGGTTGATCTTACATATGGATTCTAATGCACATATAGAAAATGCGAACCTAAGACATGGTTTCTACCCGTTGATGTTGATAGCATACATAACTACCCTCCCCTTTTTACTAGCCAGCCCCAATACTTGTTTACAACAGATTACTACAAACCAATACTGAAATGAAATACATAAGTAGAAAAGTAAAGTTCCACTATATAGAGCCTGAAAACATGCCCAGATTTCCAGCACTTAATTAGGACTTCCTCTCTAAGTTATGCAACAAATCACCTCAAATACAAGGATTGATCCATATCCTTCCTCATATCTATGAGTTAGAGTTCCCTAAGGACCTCAAGGGATCCCGGGAAGTGCTCACACCCATATTTCATAAATAAGACAGAGTAAGTGCAGTGTGGAAAGGCCAGCTTTTGTGTGTCCAAGTTCAGAGGGAGCTCAAAGGTCCCAAGGCAAAGCTCACACAAAAAGGGCAGAACTTAGTGCTCTAAGAGTAGAGTGAGAGTGCTTGACATAGTTTTGAAGAACTTAGTAAAACAGTGTTGAGTTAAAACTTTCAGGAGTGAAAAAGGTTTTCAGAAATAGGCACAGTCTTAGGAAAAATGCTAAGAGTGAAAACAGTTTTGGATGCAATTCTGAGAAAACACATAATCACAACAACAAAAAAATTAGAGTGCCTAGATTTAGAGCCATTTATTACCTGATTCTAAGTAAAGACAAACAACTTTACAGGTTGGGACCTAGATAACTTAAATCAGAAACACATAAACATGGATAAGAGGAGAAGCATATAGACCAGCAAATGTAAAGAACAAGAAGGAACTGATTGACATCTAGAACACAAAACTACTACTTCAAAGTGTTAGCAAGGGAATCATGCTCGATATTAGAATACTAATAGGCAGTAAGACATAGAGACATGGTATGGGAGTAGTCATGCTGAGGAAAGGGTCTATTACACAGAATTAGTCATGCCGCTTAGTGTTAATCAAGTACATTAGGAGTCTATGATACTAAAATGAGCATACTATTTAAGGGGGATAAACAATTACTCACGTAAACATGCTGGCCAAGTATCATACAAGACAAGTGAGACCCAAACATGTTGATTACACACTTGAATAAGAAAGGGCAAAACTTAAGCATACTGAATAAAGCAGTAAATAAGAAGGGCAATTAAATACATAAGCCATTAAATTAGTGCAGAAGGAGACATGGATTAACTGTCATGGAGCTGTCGCGCCCCCTTTTTCCTTCCATGGAATCGGGTTTATAACATTTTGGGACAACTCTTTCCTTTTGGGAAAGAGGTTTTGCAATTTTGAAGAGTCGCCACCTAATGACTTTAAGGCTCGTTGGGGCACATATAAGGTTTATTTCTAACTATGTTTGATAACCAGAGATACGATAAGGGCTTGAAATTATCCTAAGGGGAAGGTGTTAGGCACCCCTCAAGATCCACTAGTATGGTTCCCAACCAAACAGTTTTTGTGAATTGGTGCAATTAGCAAATAGACAAGTAGGGGTCAAATAATAGGAGATTTAAGTTCACATACACAAGTGTTTGAAAATGGTTAATGAAAGCAAGGTTTTGAAAGGAGTTACAATCTAAGCATGCTTGTGAATGTAAAGGGGGTCCTAGGTTTGTTTGTAATATGTATCACATCAATGCAATACTAGGTATGACACTCCTCAAAACAGGGGCTACACATGGTATTAGCGCACTGGTCATCATATTCGTATCTACCCTTTCCCGCCCGTGAAGGTAATTAATGCGAGGGTTGGTCTCTACCCATATTGCATGATGTTACTCGTCCCTTCCTATCAGTCTCGAAGAAATTTAAAACTCATATCCTATAAGAAGGAGGTTCTAGACAGACCCTCAGGTTTAAAGGCAAAATACTAAGGCGACATACAAAATAGGTAGGACTGCATTTAAAAGGAGAAAACACATAAACGAGTAGAAGGCTCAGATATACCTCCACAAATAATGCACATAGAGAACATGAATTATACACAATTAAGGTCTGAATTCAAAATCCTAAAGTAGGTTGTTTAAGTGATAACATCAGAACCAGATTCATCATATGACTCAAAAAAGAAGTCTGAATCAGGTTTTGCCTACTGAGTTTAATAGTTGATAATTAAACAAAGGGAGTTCAGGTTTTATTCAGGTTATTACCTAGGGCTTGCCTAGGCGTAAGTAATGTGAAGCAGTTATCCCAAGTTATTAAAATAGTTTGGAAATTATTTTACCCTAAGAGCATGTTGTTCTAGTTAATACGAATGCAGAGACTATTACCAATTATTTTAAAAGGGATAATCAAGTGTGAAGCTATTTTTACCTTTTTATAATCAACAGTTTACACTATGTGCGAATGTAAGTGCAAATGAGATCCTAAAACATGGTATCAAATATGCATGTATAAAACTCATGATACAGAATTCCTAGAGCAGGATTTCTAAATGCATATGGCAGGATAGAACATAATAGTAAGGTGTTGATTATTAGCATATTTTAACACATGATTTTTGTAAAGGTGCACATGCTGAAATAATAAACACGAGACCTAAGAGCATGATTTTTAAATGTACACAAGAGTTGCAGAATACAACTTCTGAAGTACAAGAGTAATAGCTTATATGCCAATGTTGTTATTGTCCTAGGAACAGGACTTCTAAGTGATAAAAAATATAAAACATGGATTAATGAATGAGGTGCTGAAGCAAGAGATATGGGCCCTAAGAACATGATTTTTAATGCATGTATGAATCATAAACATGGTTTCCATTGCACAATTAGGAATATAAACCTAATAACATATTTTCTAACCTTAACAATTATAGCATACATATTCTCCCATCCCTTTTCACTAGCTACCCCAATACTTGTTTACAAATTATTACAGGCCATGTGATTGAATTACATAAGCAAAAAATGATAAATAAGAAGTTACAACTATAGGAAGCCTGATCCGAACTTCCTGTCTGAGTTATGTAATAAACCACCTCAAATTCCAATATTGTTCATAGCTTTCTCTCATATCTAGGTATGTCAGAGTTCCATAAGGACCTCAAGGGATCCCGGGCAGTGCTCACACCCAGATTTCATAGCCAAGACAGGGTAAGTGCAGTGTGGAAAGGCCAGCTTTCATCTGCTCAAGTTCACAGAGAGCTCAAGGGTCCCAAGGCAAGGCTCACACAAAAGGAGAAGAACCTAGTATTCTAAGAGTGTAGATGAGATTGCTTAACACAGATTTAAAGGAGTTGAGTTGGAAAATAGTTTTCTGAAAACAATCATGTTTTGAGGTAAATTTGCAACATAACAGTTTTTGGAGAAGGAAACAACATCACATATAGAACAAGTTTAAAGAGCAGTACAACTTCAAAAACTACAAACAGGCAAGTAGGGGTTGGGGACATAAAGGACCCAATCGAAACGTGTAAACATGGCTGAGAGATGCATATAGACCAACAAATAGGGACTGATTGGCCTTTAGAACACAAACAACTACTTCAAGGGTATCATGCTTAAAATTGTAACAGTAATAAAACATAGGGATAGGGTATGGGAGTAGTCATGCAAGGGGCCTATTACACACAATCAGTAATGAATTAGTGTTAATCAAGTATATGAGACATACTAGTTGAGGGACATAAATAGGAACAAGTGAACCTGCTGATTACATTTGAACAAGGGAGGGCAGAATTTTAAGCATGTTGAGTAAAGTAGTAAGCAAGAAGTGCAATTTAATAGCATGAGCCATTAAGTCAGTGCAGAAAGAGACAGGGATTGACAAACAAGGGAACACATAGATTTGAGTTTCAGAATTTTAGCTAGTAACATACCCGTTGAAGAAGCAAAGTGCAGAAAAAGTAAAAAGCAATCAGAGTTCCATAGTCCAGCCGTGGCTTTCAGCCGGCTAGACAAAGCAGCAGCACAAGTAGTAGAGAAAGAAGAGAGAGTTTAAGTGTCTATGTGTGTGCTGAACTAATTGTCCGTGTCTTGCTAAAGAGAGGGTAGAGTATTTGTAGTTTTGAAAAATAGGTAGAAATAAGGTAATAAGTACTGACTTAGCATAATTATAGAAATAATACAAATTAGAATTAAGTAAAGACCCGTACTCCCTTCAATTAGGGAGTCATAGTTCAAATGGTTACAAGTTTTATCAAATAAGGAAAAAAATTGTTTGAAAGACTGATTTTACCATAATAGTAATAGTAAAAGCCTATAGCATGTAATAAGGACTAAGTATAGAATTGTTTCAACATATGGAAAGTACATGTTAATTGACAGCATATTTGTGCACATAAACAAGGCAGGGCACCTTTTGATTCTGAAAATTAGCTCAAAGAATACGGATGAGATTGAAAATCACAGGGAACCAATACTAATCAAGGAAAGTGTCAGAAAAGTAAGGAAGCAATTTCGAAAAAACAGTATAGAATTACAAGGAAGATACACAAAATCAAAGCTATAGATTCAAGGAGATTACACAGAATCACCATAAATCATGTTAACAATTAGTAAAACAAATGGTCGGACCCATAAATAACACGGGTTTGGACAAAATAAAAGAAACCTTAAGAACAAATAAAAACAAGAAGCACAAGAGCATATAGAACACACATGAAGCCCAGAAGGTTCATGATAGTCATGCAAACACACCGCAAACAAATTCAAACTTCGAATCATACCCATAAATATTAGGGGTTCTTGACAGAAATTGAATCGAGCCAAAAGGAAAGACTCAGGTAATGTTTAAACATGCTAAAAATCACAGTGATCAGAAAGAAATTATTTTTTGCAAAAAGGGTTTTGAAACCCTAGTTTTGAAAATGAAGAAACTGTTTAAAATCGGAGAAACATTTTGAAGGAATAAATGAAAACCTTAAGAAACCTATAGATCCATCACAGATCTACAAGATCGGAGGATCTTTAGCTAGGTTTTTTCAGAAAATAAAAGAGATGAAAAAAAGATTGGTTAAAACCCATGGATACTCCTGGATCGAAGACAGATCTAAAAAGAAGTAAAAAGTCTCAATAGCTGTGGTTTCAGAGAGCACCAAAGAAGATGAGAAATCATTAGATTGTTACCGATTTTACCCGGAAAAGCCATGGATCTGACTTGAACGACCATGGATGGCGGGAATAAGACCATGGATAGAAGTCGAGCAAGGTATGTACTAGATATCCTCAATATCTTTCCACGAAATAACAAAAGTGGGCCACCAAGAGACATAGGAGACAAGTGAACGTCTCAAACAGCCATAGGAGTCCATGGATTGACTGAGGATCGAAGGGGATTAAGGTTAGTTTGGGTGGCGGCGGCTAGGGTTTGAGTTAGGTTTCAGAAAGAATTGGGGAGGAAAGAGGATTCAAGGGCGGGAGGTTGGTAGGAAATGAATTAGGTTAGAGGTCGTTTTGGGTTAAAATAGTAAGAGGCAACTTGGACCGTTGATTTAGGAGATCAACGGTCGAGATTAGAAAGGGTAGGTGGAGATCCGGGTTTGGGTAGGATTTAATTGGGTTACGGTCGGGTTTTAATTAGAATTGGGTTAGGAAATTTGGGGTCTGATTCAGGGCTATAATTGAAAGCCAATCAGGCTAGATTTTAACAAGCCATTTTTTCCCTATTTAATTTATAAAAAAAGTAAATGGTTTCTGAAAACTAATTTAAAGTACTAAAGAAATTTATAATACATAACTAACAATTAAAAAATACAGGATCCAATTTTATGCGTATAAAACATAATTAAACCTTAAAATGGCTAATATTGCAATTATGTGCAATTTAGCCTTAAAATATTAAATATAATTGTAAAAATATGCAAAAATTACTTCAGCCATATTTTGGCATAAGTAGAGAAATCCAATAGAAGAATTATCAAAGATAATAATCTTGGAAATAATTATTGGGAATTTTATAGATAAACAGGGAGAAAAAAAGATTAATTTAAACCTTTAAAGTTATGTAAAAAATATTAAAACACTTGGACATGCTTACATATGCATATATATGCTATTTTGAATATATTTTGCATATTGAAAGTATATAGGGAAAAATTGGGTATCAACGGGAGCACATAGAGTTGAGTTTCAGAATTGAACTAGGAACATACCAGTTAAGGAAGCAAAGTGCAGAAAGTAAAGCAAGTGAAGTTCCACAGTATAGCCTTGGCTTTCAGCCGGCTAGACAAGCAGTTAGCACAAGTAGCAGAGAAAGAAGAGAGAGTTTTGAGTGTGCGTATGTGTTTTCTGAACTATTGTTGTGTGTTTAGAGGTAAAACAAGAGTGTATATATAGCACTTTAGGAGTAGAATCAATAAGGTAAAAGAATCAGAAGTCAGTCAATTAGAGACAATCACAAAATTATAGAATCAAATCACATAAAGGGGTTCAAAATAAACCCCCTTAATTAGGGGCAATTGATTAACGGTAACAACAGGGGTTTAATTAAGGCAAGGAGTCTAAATCATACCAAATAAGGTATCAGTAAGAATCCTAAAATTATATGGGCAACCAATTAAGGCATAGATGACCAATTAAGGTCATAAACAAGGAAATAAATAAAATCTATGCACACGAATCTTAATAGATTAAAGTAATGAGTAAAACCTTCAAAATAATAGTGCTTTTCGCAAAGAATTACTCAGATTCCATAATTTTTATTGTGAAAATGGTAACAATAATTAAATTTATAAATGGCATTCTAAAAATATGTATATATTCTCAAGCTAGTTGTTGGAGAAGATGATGCTAAGAATGTGAAGTTTGATGATGAAATGGAAGCTAAAATGGGGCAGTGGTCACACCGAGGGGCGTGCTGCCTTGGCTTTGGATTGGTCGATGGAGGACATCGAGGCCAGTGTCTGGGCTCGATCTTGAGCTATCGGGGGCAATCGGGATGGGACAACAATTAAAATATAATCAGGAAAGGCTCTTTATGGCCAATACTAAGTAATATATGAAGAAAAAGTGAGAAATCAATATAAAACAACTAATGTTAAGAGTAGCCTCGAGCTAGCAAAGACAAACAAGTTAGGGAGAAAAGAGAGAGACAGATATTATCAATCTTGCAGCGAATAGTGGGAGAAACATCATATGTTTACAAAGTAGCATGTACCCCCTTATATAGGAGAGGGAATGCAATATAGTACGGAATGCATTAAATGTAAAGATACAGAGATAGGATGGCTAGGCAAGGTACTAGTGTTCATGGATTCTAGTCGATCGCCTCGGGAATCCCCCGTCCTCGGAACCTTTGCTGGGTCGCGAAGGAATTTCCTATCCTCAGAGTCTTTGTTGGGTCGCGGACGAACCTCGAGGGAGGGAGCTCGATTATAATCCTGCAGCCTCGAGATGCTGATATGACTACCCGAATATATCTTAACGGCAAGAAATAGACCCCTCTGATTTCACCGCATACACATAAATAGAGATTAAACTAAGTAAGACCTCACAGAAAATATAGAACTTAGCCAAAAAAGCAAGTTCGAACTCTAACAAATATTAATTAGGGCAAAACCACAAGAAAAAGTGTGAAAGATAATGTGCATTTGTGCAATGAAACTGGCAAGAAAATAATCACTATTATTTTTAGTCCCACGGTCGGCGACAAACTATTAATTGTGAAAATAGTAACCACAATTAAATTTGTAAATGGGATTCTAAAAATACGTGATCTATTCTCGAGCTAGTTGTTGGTGCAGATGATGCTAAGAATGTGAAGTTTAATAACGAAATGCAAGCTAAAATGGGGCAGTGGTCAAACCGAGGGGCTTGCTGCCCTAGCTTCGGACTGGTCGATGGAGGACCTCGAGGCCAGTGTCTGGGCTCAATCTCGAGCTATTGGGGGCAGTCGGGATGGGACAATAGTTAAAATAAAATCAAGAAAGGCTCTTTATGGCCAATACTAAGTAATATATGAAGAACAAGTGGGAAATCAATATAAAACTACTAATGTTTAGGGTAGCCTCGAGCTATCAAGGATGAACAAGTTAGGTAGAAAAGAGAGATAGAGAGAGAGAGAAATCATTGATCATGCGGAGAATAGTGGGAGCAACATCAGATGTTTACAAATTAGAATGTACCCCCATTATATAGGAGAGGGAAAACAATATAGTATGGAATACGTTAAATGTAAAGATACAAGGATGGAACAGCTAGGCAAGGTACTAGTGTTCACTGATTCTAGTCAATCGCCTCGGGAATACCCTATCCTTGGAACCTTTGATGGGTCACGGATGAACCTCGAGGGAGGGAGCTCTATCATAATCTTGCAGCCTCGAAATGCTAATATAACTTCCCGAATATATCTTAACGGCGAGAAATAGACCCCTTTAATTTCACTTTATACACATAAATAGAGATTAAACTAAGTAAGACCTCATAGAAAATATAGAACTTAGCCAAAAAAAGCAGGTTCGAACTCTAACAAAGATTAATTGGGGCAAAACAACAAAAAATATTGCATTTAAAAAGGAAAAATGTTTAAGTCCAAAAGATAGAGTAAACTAACACGACTGGTACCACAGAAATACCCAAAATCGAAGAAAAGATTGAAGGAACCACATAAAATCAACTAGTGGTTCATATTCTTGCACAAATCAATCACGAAGACGAAAGGATAATTAAGCAAACACTTAGAAGTCAGAAAAACCTTTGAAAAACAACTTGGGATGAACCCTAGTTCAGGAAGAGTGATTAAAAATCGGAATAATCAATTTAAACAAATATTTTTTGAGAGAAATCACTTAATAACATTCGAATCATCTCAGATATGTAAAGATCTGAATGGAATCGACAGTATCGAGCTAGGGTTTTCAGAAAAGTAGTAGAGATGAGAGAATGGATCAAGAACCTATAGATCCGTAATAAAAGGAGGAGAAGTTCCTACTCACAAATGAAAAATGGTCAGGGATAGGCTGATAAACAAAGTTTCAAACCGGAATCAGTTGGGTTCCCTTGAGAAAATCTCAAGGATCCAAGAAATCGAAGAGCCATGGCGTGTAGAAGACTAGGTCTGGTCGGAGAAGACATATAAACATCATAGGAGGGGTCTATGCCAATGACGGAATCTTAGGGTTAGGGTTAGGTCTCAGAGAGATGGTGAGGATTAGAAATTATAGGGTGGCTGTTTTGGTAAGAATGAAAAGGTTTGCGGGGGTCATTTGGGATTAATTATGGAAAGGGGGTTTGGACCGTTGATTAGAATTGATCAACGGTCCAGATTGAGTGAGGGATTGGGTCGGGTGGTATGGTGCATTGGGCTTGGGTTTGTGGGTTATTAAATTGGGTTAGGGGTCTGGTTGGATTAAGGCTAGAATTTAAATAGAGAGTGGCTAACTATTAAATACCCAATTAAATTAACTAAAATAATTTATAAAATAAATGATAATTGTAAAAAATGAAATTTATGCTTAGTAAATTAAATTAAAATGATTAATAATTATTAAAAAATGCAAACGGCTAATTATTGGATATAATAGTGTAAAACATATTATTAGGCTATAATTGTAAGATTATTGCAATTATAGCCAAAGGGTGCCATTTTGGCTAATTGTGAAATAATTTAGTCTTAATAGGACCAAAAATAATACATTAAATAAAGAAATGCTTTTGAAATCATTTGTAATGCAATTTTGTTATTGATTATTAGAAATAAAATACTAGATAAATTAAAAAATAAATTAATAAAAATATGGGAAAATTATAGAAAAATACCAATTCCTATGAAAGTTTGATTTTGAAGGTATATATGAAAATTAAGGATAATTGAGGAAAAATTGGGTATCATCAACTGCCCCTCTTTACCCGGAAAGGATGAAAGAGTTGTCGGGTAAAGATATGTTAGCCAATTTTGACCGAGCGAAACGATTTGGGAAGATTTAGGCCGCACCCTGGCTTCTGAGTTGCCTACATCCCTGGCTTTACAGGAATAAAGTCGTATGTAGTTCAGGAATCATCGGCGAAGTATATCGATGGAGTTATTTCAAGAACGGACGTAACATCTAGGGCTGCGTGAGTGAACAGCTTACGGGAATGGTTAGGTTTGATATGGATATGGATTGAGGGAACTGGAGCGGGATCACCCCTACTGGGATAGCCGTTGCTCTCCATCTTACCTACAAATAGAAGAAATACAAGCATGCAATGTGCATAAATTTAAACATGATGCAAATTCCCGTCGGACAATGAATGTTGTCTTTGGACGATGAGGATGATGTCCTTAGGCCATGATGTCCTGGGCCATGAAGCGTATCATAAGGGATTTGCAGGCCATGAGATGATGTTCTCGGGCTCTGAGGATAGTGCCTCCAAACCATGACGTCTTTGAATAATGATATACAAAAGATTGAAAGAGATCCTCAGGCCATGACATGGTGTTCTTGGGCTATGAAGATGGTGCCTCCGAACGATGATGCCTTTGGATGAGTTGGCGATATTTCAGCCCATGAAGAATGCAGTAGTATGATGCGGACAAGACAGAGCTCAGTCTTGTGAATTGAAGGGCAAATCTTAGCCCGTAAGAGAAACGAGATAAATAGTGCTTGGGATAGCACTTAGTTTTGTAGAAAATTGCAGGCAGAGCTTAGCCTCAAAAGGCATGATAGTAGCCTTATGCAAAGATGTGAATTAATATGGAGGTAGAGCTTAACCTCGGAAGGCAGAATTGTAGCCTTATGCAGATTGAAAGGCAGAATAGTAGCCTTATGCAATGCAGATGCAGGTGGAGGTAGAACTTAACCTCGGAAGGCAGAATGGTAGCCTTATGAAAATTGGAAGGCATAATGGTATCCTTATGCAATGCAGATGCAGATAGAGATAGCATTTAGTCTCGGAAGGCAGAATGGTAGCCTTATGCAAGAAATAAGATAACAACTGACAGTAGAGTTTTCTTAGCTGATAGCAGATTGCGGCGTTGTGATTACTGGGAGCATTGTGACATACGGAACATCAATAGTGTGTGCTGATAGCAAATGTTGGCAAGTTCAACGGTTATGAGAATCTTATTCTCGAGCAATGTTTTTCCCATGGGTGTACAGTATGTTTAATGATTTTGCAATCCTAGTGCCTACATCCAAAGAAATATCATGAGTTTTGTAACGGGGGGAGGTTAGCTTGTGTCCCTATTGGCTCTGCTTGAATCGTTCAGCTTTGATTTGGTGATACCATCTGTATCATTGGGGTAGCGTTGCTAAACAAAGCAGATTCAATAATAATCATGCATGATTTTGTAAAAGTATGACATAAATTAAAAATAGCTTTTAGATGAACCGACGACTGTGACGTAGTTCAGGATATTGCAACCTCTCTTACTATAAAATTTTAAGGGTCCTCCTCAGAATTCTTTCCCAGTTTGATGGCTTGACGTTTCTGACTATTGCTCGTGCGGCGATCGACTGAAATCACTTCGGAATTTTGAGGGTCCTTCTCAAAATTCTGCCCCAGTTTCCAATTGCGGGGGGGAATGAAATTTTATTGAATTGTGACCGAACCCATAGGGCTGCGTACGAATCCCCTATTGAATGGGAATTGGGTCAGGAGTAGTTCAATTTACATCACATAAGGAAAGCATAAAGATTACACATAATAACGCTTGATTGCATCTTAATTAATCGGCTTTGTCTAGACTTCCCCGTCCATTCCTGCAAGTATGAGGGCTCCTCCTGTCAAAACCTAGTGAACCATGTACGGACCCTGACAGTTGGGAGAGAACTTCCCTTTGGATTTATCTTGAGGCGGAAAAATTTTCTTCAACACCAGTTGCCCTGGTATGAACTGTCTTGGCTTGACTCTTTTGTTGAAGGCTCTAGACATTTTGTTCTGGTAGAGTTGACCATGGCAGACTGCATTCATTCTCTTTCTGTCTATAAACGTTAGTTTCTCATGACGACTTTTTACCCACTCTGCATCGTCGAGCTCAGCTTCTTGTAT
Source organism: Nicotiana glauca (assembly GCA_026770625.1). NCBI lineage: Eukaryota > Viridiplantae > Streptophyta > Magnoliopsida > Solanales > Solanaceae > Nicotiana > Nicotiana glauca. The sequence goes on from MU780799.1 coordinate 31,892, forward strand.
GATCCTTAGGGAAGGAATTTTTACCTCAGCTGGAATGACAGACTCTGTACCGTAAATCAGCATATAGGGAGTTTCCCCGGTTGATGTGCAGACTGTGGTGTGATAGCCCAGTAGAGCAAATGATAACTTCGCATGCCATTATTTGTGCTTCTCTATCATTTTCCTTAATATCTTCTTGATATTCTTGTTGGCGGCATCTACAGCTCCATTCATCTAAGTTCTATAGGTTGTGGATTTCTTGTGTTGGATCATGAAAGTTTCGCACAAAGCTTCCATCAAGACGCTCTTGAGGTAGGAGCTATTATCAATAATTGATTCTGGAATTCCGAATCGACAAACAATTCGGTCGCGAACAAAGTCTTCCACAACTTTCTTAGTCACTGCTTTGTAAGATGCTTCTTTGACACTTTGGTGAAATAGTCGATGGCTACTAGGATAAACCTATTTCTGTTAGAAGCAACAGGCTTGATCGGTCCAATAACGTCCATTAATCAGTCAGCGAATGGCCACGGTGAGCTTGTTCTGTTAAGCTCACTTGGAGGTTCCTTTATCATGTCTGCATGTATTTGATAGTGGTGGCATTTCCGGACAAACTGGATGCAGTCCGTTTCCATAGTCATCCAACAGTAACCAGCCCGGAGTATCTTCTTTACTAAGACAAAACCGTTCATATGTAGACCGCAGGTCCCAGCATGAATTTCCTCTAGTAACCTGGATGTTTCCTTTATGTCGACACATTTTCATAATCCTAAATCGGGAGTCCTCCTATACAGGATTCCTCTGCTATGAAAGAAATTGTTGGACAATCTCCGAAGTGTACATTTTTTAGTAGGATTCTCAAGCTCCGAGTACTCTCCTTTTGCCAAATATTCCTTGATATCGTGAAACCAAGGTTTTCCGTCTGCTTCTTCTTGAAAATGGGCATAGTATGCTGGCTAATTATGGATTTTCACTAGAATAGGATCAATGAAATTCTTGTCGGGATGTTGTATCATAGATGATAGGGTAACCAATGCATCGGCAAACTCATTCTGGATTCTGGGAACATGCTGTAATTTCATCTTCTTGACCCTCTTTCTAAATTCCTGTACGTGATGCAGATACGGGAGTATCTTGGAGTTCTTGGTTTCCCATTCTTCTCGTAACTGATGTATAGGTAAGTTTGAATCTCCAATCATTAGCAGCTCTTAAACGTTCATGTCAATGGACATTTTGAGCCCTAAAATGTAGGCTTCTTACTCGGCCATATTGTTGGTGTAGGGGAACCTGAGTTTGGCAGACACCGGATAATGCTGACCGGTTTCTGATATTAGAACTACTCCTATGCCTGAAGTTTGCTGCTCCATCAAAGAACATTCTCTAACCGTCATAGGATTCTACAATGTCTTCTCCTATGAATGATACCTCTTCATCAGGAAAATTTGTTTTCAGGGGTCCGTATTCTCTTCCACGAGGTTTTCAGCAAGGGGGTCTACCAGTGCCTGTCCCTTAACTGTTTTTTGAGTTACATAAACATTGTCAAACTCACTCAACAGGATTTGCCACTTGGTTAGCTGCAAGTGGGTGACTCAGGCTTTTGAAATATGTACTTCAAGGGATCCATTCTCGATATGAGATACATAGTATAGGCACAGAAGTAATGTCTCAGCTTCTGAGCTACCCAAGTCAAAGCGCAACAGGTGCGTTCCAATCGTAAATATAGGGCCTCGTACAGGGCGAACTTCTTACTGAGGTAATAAATGGCTTGCTCCTTCCTCCTTGTTTCATTGTGCTGCCCCAAGATGCAGCCAAAAGCTCCATCTCACACTGCAAGGTAGAGTAATAAGTGTCTACCTAGCTCGGGTGGGACTAAGACTGGTTGTGTTGACAAGTACTCCTTGATTTTGTCGAAGGCCTTTTGGCAGTCATCACTTCATTTGGTGGCGGCGTCCTTCTTTAACATCTTAAAAATTGGCTCACAGATAACTGTAGACTATGCTATGAACCGGCTGATGTAGTTAAGCCTTCCCAAGAAACTCATCACATCCTTCTTGTTCCTTGGCGGTAGTAGTCCTTGAATGGCTTCGACTTTTGATGGATCCACTTCTATTCCTCGGCGGCTCATAATAAACATAAGCAATTTCCTAGCAGGAACCTCGAATGCACACTTTGTGGGGTTTAGTTTCAGGTTGTATCTCCACAGTCTATTGAAGCACTTCCTCAGATCTTCTATGTGGTCAGTGGCCTTCTTGGGGTTGATAATAACATCATCCACATATACCTGTATCTCCTTGTATATCATATCATGGAAGATGGTAGTCATGGCCCTCATGCAGGTAGCCCCTGTATTCTTTAGGCTGAATGGTATCGTCTTGTAAGAGTACACTTCCTACCGCGTAATGAAAGCCATTTTCTCAACATCTTCCGCATCCATCTAGATTTGATGATAAACAGCGAAGCAATCTACGAATGACTGTAGCTCATGCTTGGTGTAATTATCAATCAGGATATGTATATTTGGCAAAGGGAATTTGTCTTTCAGAATAGACCGGTTGAGATCCCGATAGTCGATATAGACTCTGACCTTCCCATCCTTCTTTGGCACTGGCACAATATTGGCTAACCATGTCGGGTATTTTACTACCCTGAGAACCTTAGCATTGATCTGCTTTGTGACTTCTTCCTTGATTTTCAAACTCATATCATGCTTGAATTTTCAAAGTTTTTGCTTTATCGGTGGACACATTGGATTGGTTGGAAGTTTGTGAGCCACAATAGACGTACTCAGACTAATCATGTCATCATACGACCAGGAGAATATGTCCTCAAACTCCTTTAGAAATTATGTATATTCGTTCTTCTCTGATGGCAACAGGTGAATGCTGATTCGCATTTCCTTGACATTTTCTGCATCTTCCAGGTTGACAATTTCGGTCTCGTCTAGGTTGGACTTAGGTCTGATCTCAAAATTCTCAACTTCTTTGATAATCTCGTCAGGTATGTCATCTTCCTCTGAGCGTTGTCTCATTGCATGTCACATTCATTGGTTCATCAAGACAAGTAATAGTAATGTTGTACTATAAAAGCAAGGAGAGAAAACAATAGCAATAAATATTAATTAATAAGAAAAATCAAAATGCTTTTGATGAATTGAATAATTGTTTTGAACATCAAAGATCTTATTGTAGGAATTGAAAAATGCGGAAAGAAAATAATTTAGTAAATAAAACAGAGAATAATACTTGTTTTACCCTTGCTACCCCGATGCTCATCGGGCTTTGGTTGTCCTGATGGTCCAATTCTTGAGATTTCCCCTCCTGCTCACAGCCTGTATGGAAGGGTCTTTCTCCCCCTCATCCTCGAGAATAAAGTAACAGTCCACATTACTGTCCTTTAGAAATATGTGATTCAATACTGCAAGTGATTCTTCATTATTTAACCCATATATAATGTTGGTCTCAGCTCCAGATGCGGTATTGGCTGCTCTAGTGGGTAGTATGGGTCGCGCCGTGGTGGCGACCAGCTATTGAATTCTTCCCAGGTGTATTCATATCCTAAATCAAAAGTAGTGCAATGTTTCTTGAGTTTTATGGGTTTTAAGATTCCTTGGAGGTTCTTGCCGAGCCCTTTGCCAGGTTCGTACCCACTCCAACTCAGTAGACTCTCGATTTTCCTATCCTACCATTTGTCTCTGTCGATAGCATTGACCTATTCGATATGGTGGTAAGTTTCTCCATATGTCTTCCTTTTTCCCTCAATTGTCGGAATGGTCCGGCGACTGTATATAGGGTTTCTATCGTTGCCATGGATAATCACATCCTGGTGATTCTATTCGAACTTTACTGTCTGATACATTATTGATTCTACGGCCCTGGCAGCATGAACCTATGGCTGTCCCAGCAACAAGTTGTAAGATGTTGGTACATCTATCACCTGGAAATTGACCTCAAACCAGGTAGGTGCCATCTGTAGGCATAGACTAATCTCACCAATGGTGGACCTCTGAGAACCATCGAAGGCTTTTACATTGATTACTCCATCCTTTATCTCATGCAGCCCCTTACCCAACTTCTTGAGTGTTGACAACGGACAAATGTTTAGACTGGAACCTCTATCGATCAGGATTCTGGTGATGAAATAATCTTAGCATTGTATGGTGATGTGCAGTGCTTTGTTATGCCCCAGCCCTTCAAATGGTAGCTCGTCTTCTTAAAAGGTGATCTTATGGCTTTCCAGCACTTGTCCTACTATATTAGCCACTTCCCCGCTAGTTATGTTACTTTGTACATACGCTTCATTTAGCACCTTTAACAAAGCATTCTTGTGCGTCTCAGAATTTTACAGCAAAGAGAGAATGGATATTTGTGCTGGCATCTTATTTAACTAGTTGATGACCGAATATTCCTTGGCCTGTATTTTCTTTCAAAGGTCGTCCGAAACTGTCTCAATTAAGGGCGACCGATTGGAGGCCTGCTTGCTTGATTCCGCTATATGTTTAGGGGTATAGACTCTACCATTTCTTATCATACCCTGTGCTGGAACAGTTTCTTCAATCCTGACCTTGCCTTTTCTTCTTGCCTCGATTGTATAGTCCCAGGGTATAGCATTTGTATAGAATGGTGACACGACAGACATTGGGTGGCAAGACTACAACCTCAAATGGTGTGGGTGTATTTGCCCAAGACAGGAATTCAACCTCAATTGGTATCAGTGTCTTTGCGGATGGAGCTGCTTCAAATTCAAGAGGTATAGACATATTTACCTCAGTGTCCTCAGACGGTTGGATCTAGACTATAATTGGATTGAGAATAATTGTCGGTTTCTTCGGGTGATCACTTTGTGCGATCAACCTAATTGATCCCTCGCAGCCCCAGTCATCTTCTACTTCAATCATGTGGATACCTCCACCCTTATGGTCTGGCAGAGGGTTATTGTGAGTATTTGGAGTGGGTTCCTTTTCCACAATGATCTTGTTATCAATCAAATATTGTATCCTGTCTTTCAAGGAGTGGAATTAATCGATGGTGTACCCTTTCATGCCAGAGTGGTATGACAGGACTTGTTTGGGTTAACCCACTGAGAAAGATTCTCAAGGGTTGTAGTAGGGATTGGGGTGACATAACCAGCAGCTTTGAGCCTCTCATACAGCTGGTCAATAGGTTCAGTGATGGCTCTATATTATTTTAGAGGTCTACGATCAAGATTAGGTCGGGGTCTAGGGAAATTTTGGCATGTAGGGGGTGATAGATAATAGGATGGTTGAGCATTATAATTTTGGTAGACATGAGTGGGTTGGGAGTATCTAGGTGAGGTAGGTTGATATGTAGGAGGTGGAGATGATTGATAAGTTTGTGGCGGAGCTTGGTAATTTGGGGTTGGCTGGTATGTGAGCTTAGGTATTGGTTAAGCTTGGTATTTAAGGGGAGACTTGGTCCTTTGTGCAACCATCATGGCCCCTACCTCCCTTTTCTTGGACACACCACCTGACTGTAAAGCCTTATTCGTATATTGCAAGGCTTCGAAATTTGTAACCATACCTCTTTTAATACCTTCTTCAATTCTTTTAGCTAATTTGATAATGTCGAAAAACTTGTGGTTCTCAATCATCATAAGTCGTTCATAGTACTATGGGTCCTGAGCCCGGACAAAGAACTTATTCATTTGCTCCTCTTCTAAGGTGAGTCTAACCTTAGCATCTTTGGATCTCCAGCGAGTAGCATACTCGTGAAATGTCTCTATGTGCTTATTTTTCAAATTCTGGATATAGAACACGTTTCGTGCGTACTTTGTATTAAACCGGAGTTTGTCCATAAAGTCAGGTGCCATGCCCACCCAACTTGGCCACTTATTGGGATCTTGGCTGATGTACCAAGATAATGCACCTCCTTTCAAACTCCTCATGAACAACGTCATGCGGATCCTTTAATCCTTCCCTACTCTAACCAGCTTGTCGCAATATGTCCTCGGATGCACCCTCGGATCACCCCTACCATCAAACATTTCAAACTTAGGAGGTTTGTACCCTTCAGGCAGTTTGACATCAGGCTGTATGCAAAGGTCCTCATAGTTCAGCCCTTCAATTCCTTTGCTTCCCTCAATGCCCTAAATCTGGCTGGTCAATTTCTTCAGTTCCTCGGCCAAGTTCCTGATAAGTAGTTCCTTTTCATCAGACTCTAGTGTGCATAAGATAGGTTGGGTGGAGTGTGGCATGGTCTCCACGTAGATAGGATTGTTATGATGGCCTGGTGTATGGGTGTGGAAATGGCCGTTTATGGAGTTCTGAGGTTCTGAGAAGAGTAGAAAAGTGTTGTTTGGGGTGTGGCAGGCATTACATTGGTTCTTTGGTGGAGCAACGCGATGGTGAGGTGTGAGGTGATTCTGCTGTTTTGGGATATTTTGAGGAGGTGTAGGGTTTTGAGCATTGGGGAAGTTGATATTTGGGGTGTTGAGGGAAAATGACATGCTTGCTAGATTTTCGAACCTGATCGAGCTCTTCCTGGAATTTCAACAGTTTCTGTTCAAGTTGTGACACATTCTCGCTAGGAACCCGAATGCCCTGGCCATCAGTGTCCTCTACTCATTTAGTTGTGTTCTCCTTCCTGATGTTGTTTAAATCTTCCATTTTATTCTTGCCTTTGTTCTTGCCTTTATAAGGACTAAGAGGAGAAGTGCGTGGAGGGCCCCTGGATCTTGTGAAATAAGATGATGATGCTTGAGTGCACAAACTAACCTTTGGGGAGGGAAATAATAAAAACAAAATAAAACAAAAGGTAATCAAGTCAGTGAGGATTATAAAAAGTATTGCAATATTTAAACACATAGTGCGGGAATGCAAAGCGTGACCTAATTTGGGAACCTCTTTGTGTCTGAGGTAGGCCTAGTGACAAATAGACTTGGAGATCTTTTAATACTAAATGCTTCATTTTATTGATAAAGATAGGTGAATCCCAAAATGACACTAAATAAGCAAGAAATAAAAGTCACTAACGGCCATTGGCCTTATTACATTCATAAAGCAAAAAAGTAAATTCCTAACTATTTGGACCCAGAAGGACTTTCCCAAGATTCGACATCCTTGGCGCCATCGAGCAGCTTCCCCAATTCACGATGTCCCAGCAACAGGTATGCTCTGGCTAAATGCCCACCTTCAGTCACTTTAGCCTTTTGACAGTCTTCAACCCTTTTGAGAAATTTTCCCTCCAGTTCTACTATGCCTTGCTCCAAGTATCCTATCCTTTTGTTAGCATGGATAGCCATGTCTTTCCATTCGTCAATCAGCTTCTTGTTGGACTCTTGTATCTCGCGGTGTTCGCTCTCACATTCACGGATCCTTCTGCGCAGCTGGTTGTACTTCGCTTACGCCTCGGCCTTTTCATCTATAATTCTATGACCTCGAATGAACCATGGTTGGTCCAGACCATCCCAATTGTCTTCCAACCAACTAGAATAGAAAGTGGTACAACCAGCATGATATCTGTCTGGCTCTATGGTGTCTTTCTCCATTACGATCTTGCAGTGCCACATATGCTGGGCTTGGCACTTGTGGGGACTATCATCATTTTGGATGTCAGCTCAAAGTTGGCTCATTTTGTCGACCCTAGGTATGACTTGCTTCCTTCTTACTTGACTCATAACTCGAAGAGGGACGTAAGGGTATGTTCACCTTAGACCAATCAGTATCAGGAAAGGTGCATCTCTGGATCGGGCGATGAACTCCTCTATCGGAAACCATTCGAACATCCATTGAACTTGTTCTTCAGTTAGATTATCAAAGAGCTCAACCCATCCTTTGACATTCTCAGGTTGAGCGAACATGTCGGGGATGTAATTCATTTGCTTTGTATGGTGGAAAGCGATGTGATCATCCTACACCCTTCACTGAATTTATTGTCGGTATTCGCCCTTTTGGAGATGTTCCATGTACCAAAGATGAAGTAGTAGATTATAGCGTACGAAGTGTCTCGCTTCTTATTGACACTTCTCTAAGGCTCGATATATGTCTACAATGATCATGGGTAAAATGTTGAATATCTGCCCTCCAATCCCTTCCATTAGGGTCTTGGTTAGTATAGCCAACCTAGTATGAATTCTCCCTTTCTTCATTGGAAACACAATCAGACCCAAGAAGTAAAACATGAAGACGGATACCCTACAATGGATATATCCCAAGGACGTGATGGAAAACTCACCATTGTAGGTAAAGTATGATTTGCTATGACCGTACCTTCCATATAGGTAGTCAAAAGGGATGTATGATTCCTTTAGGCATACCAATTCTGCATTCTTCTTCAAACCCATCATTTTTAGGAAACCTTTGCCTGTGCGGTTCTCAGGTATTAGCAAACATGTGGTTTCCCATACGAGACCAGACAGTCCTCCTATCTCCTCTAGAAAAGGTGTCATCCCGATGTTCCCAAAGCGAAGCACGGCCCTTTCACAATCCTAAAATAAGGTAGCAGCTTCTATTATCATGTTGTTAGGCTGGATCTCCAGGAGGGATGGTAGATTACCCAAATATTTTCTAACAAAGCTTTTCTCACAAGAATGTAAATCTTCCTACCAACTTAGCAATATTGGGTGGATGTTGGTGACCATGCCGAATCTGGGGACTTCGTGCCTCATATTTCTGCAAGGGAAACAAGGTAGGCCCTTACCCCCACCAGACTCGACTATTTCATATCAACAATTAGCATGAAGCATTCAGTTCTCCAAATAAATACACAGAACGTGATGATGTCCGTTTGGGTTTGGGGAAACCCATTGGACTTTTGGACAAATCTATCTTAAAGGATCATTATATGGACAACATAACTGACATAGCTAGTTTTTACCATGATGCATGCGCAATTTAAACAGAGTAAGGTTTCTATGGGGTTTTAGACTGGTACACTTGAGTAGACAACTTAAGGGGGAAGGCACGGAACTATCGACTGCATCGCGGATCGACTAGTTTTACCGCAAATAAGCCTTTTCAAATTTAGGGGGTTAATGATATAGGAAGGGAACAACCACTCATCAAGCATTGCTATAGTATTTGTTTGGCATGAGTGGACTATGGTGTTGTGCATGATTATGCAATAATTAAAGGCATGTTGAGATGTATTTGCACGTTAAGAAACTGATAAATACAACAGTTTTATATTTTAAAGTAGTTATGAAGGAAGGAAACAGGAAAGATATATCAGTTTTGCTTCTGAAAAAGAATTTAAACGCTTAAAGAAATTAAAAAAATGATTGCGCATAGGGGGGTACAAATTCATAAAAACGGTATGAAATGGTAAAAGACTAAATATCCCTAGCAGAGTCGCCATGCTGTCACGCCCCCTTTATATCGCGAACTGGGTTTATGAAATTTTGGTTAGGACAACTTTTTCCTTTTGGAAAGGGGGTTTGCATCTTTGAAGAGTTGCCACCTAGCGATTTAAGGTGCGTTAGGGCACCTATAGGGTTCATTTATAACTATGTTTTGTAATCAGAGACAGGGTTAGGGCTTGAAATTATCCTAAGGGGAAGGTGTTAGGCACCCCTCAAGATCCACTAGTGTGTTTCCTGGCCAAATAGTTTTTGTGAATTTGTACAATTAGCAAATAAACAAATATGGCTCAAATAGTAGAGGATTTAAGTTTAAATACACAGGTGTTTGAAAAAACAATTAATGAAAAAGCAAGATTTTGAAAAGAATCACAATCTAAGTATATTTGGGAATGTAAGGGGGTATCATAGGTTTGTTTATAATATGGATCACATCAATGCAATACCCGATATGACACTCCTCCAACAAGGGTTACAAGTGGTATTAACGCACCGGTCATCACATCCACGTCTACCCTTTCCCACCCCATGAAGGTAATTAAAGCGAGGGTTGGTCTCGACCTCTATTGCATGATGTTACCCGTCCATTCCTATCAGTCCCAGAGGAATTTAGGACTCCTATCCTATTAGAAGGGGGTTATAGATAGATCTTCAAGTTTAAAGGTAAACTATTAAAGCGACATATAATAAACAAGTAGGACTTTAATTAAGGGGAGCATGGAAGACAAATGAAAGGCTCAAATTTATTATATGTGTAAGGCCCCGTGAAAACTTATACTCAAAACTTGAAAGCTCGTAGTGCCAACTTAGAATATGTGTTCGGACCCTTTGGACTGATCTATGCATTAAAAAGTTAAGAAATAATATTTTCCAGAAAAGTGCGATTCTGCGATCTAGTATGCGGTCGCATAACAATTATGCGGACGGCATAGTCACTGCAGAGTCAAGCAGTGTGATGGTTAATTTTGAAGTCAACTATACGGCTAATTATGTGATCGCATAGTCGATATGCGGGCCACATAGTCATCGCATAATCCCCCTGGAATTTTTCCAAGGAGCAGTTATGCGGCCGCAGAATAGGTATGCGGACCACATTCTTGTCTTATACCCAGACAGTTTGTTTAGGTTTTTGGGAGAATTTTCACGGTCCATTTTGCGGGCAGCATGTCAATCTTGCGATCGCAGATCTGAGTTGGGGCTCCAGATTTCTAAATTTAAACCCAACTCCCTGTCGTTATATCATGTGCTATAGCTCATTTTGAGCCTATTTTCCTGAAACTTTTAGAGTGAGAGAGAGGGTCTTAGAGAGGGGAAGTGCCTTTCATCAACATTGATCCATAATTCCTTGTTAAAACATTAAAAATAATAAAGTGAGGTACCTAAATCTTTATCACAGGAGGTAACACTACATCACCTTAGCTCTTAATTTTTAACATGGCTATAAGGGGTCATTAGTGAGGTAATTCATGGGGATAAGGGTGACTACATTGCATGCATGTGTTCTTAGAAGATATATGGAAATTATAAATAGAGAGGCATTGGGAAAGGGCTAGTGTAATCATGCATAAAAGGACCATAAGATCTTAATGATCACTCAATGCTTGATAAAATGCTCGAGCGAGCTAAGATTATGATCTTCTCCTAATTATGGGTTCAATTGTGATGTATTGCTTAAATAGATTGAAGTGCAAAACATTTCGAAATATTTTAGGATTAAGGGAAAGCTCAATTGAGGTATGTATGGCTAAAATTCCATCTTTTAAAAATTGAGCTCCATTTATACTTATGTAAATGCAGTAAGATTAAAGTTTGGGTTCTTGTATTGATTTTTATTACACATGAATTGGTGTTGCAAACTTGTATGCGTGAAAGATGTGTCTCAACATGATCAATGTGCTATCTTGAAAACTTAAAAAAATATGAATCATGTATTGAAATGCTTAAACCTTAAATTAAGATTGAAGTTGCGTATGTTGTGCCATCTATGTGAAGTCTCATCTATGCTTACAATTTAAATTACTCTTGTGTGCACCTATTTTCCTAAATTACAAATATAGCATTGAAATTGGGAATGATGTGAGATGTGGCCTAGTGCGAAATATATGACTGATAGTTGTTGCCCCAAGTGACTATGAAATGATTTATGGGAAACAAAGATTAAAATGAGATGATTGATGGAAAAGGGAAAAGCCTTCGCAAGGCGGCCTAGCCGATTGGGCTGAGATTAGACGCCATGCTATGCACATGGCAGTAATGTGTTTGTGATTGAAGTGAATGTCTCAAATGAGGCGACCTAGCCGATCAGGTCGTGATCGGACTCCGCTCAAGTTAGCGGTGGTAATGTGAACAATGATAAACAGTATGAAATGCCCAAAATAAAATCTATGGAAACAAAATGTGAAAATTGTATGATTCTTTTATTTGAAAAATGTTGTGGCCATTTAATGTTCCCTTTGAGTTATACTTGTGATTGCCTTATTTTTGTATGAAAGTTCTTTCTAACTAGATGGTGTTTAGTTATACATACTAGTACTATTCCATGGTACTAACGTCCCTTTTGCCGGGGGCGCTACATTTTTAAATGAATGTAGGTGGATCCATAGAGGACAGTGCCAATCGCGTGTGGCGGACCTTTCGAAGTCTTGGTGAGCACCCTTTCTCCTCCAAGGGGTTATGTTGTACATCTTTGTTGTAGACTTCCACTTTTGAGGTATAGCCGGGGAGTTGTTGCCGGCATTGTCATAACTTGTCTTTTGTATCCATAGAGGCTCCGTAGACGTTTGTGTGGGTTACGTATGGATGTCGGATGGGTCTATGAACTATGTTGTAACTCTGAACTCTTGTTTTCTAAATTGTAACTGTATGGAAGTCTAGGAACCAAACTACGGTTTACGATTGTGATATAAAATGAACTATCAATGGTGAATGTACAACCCCTCTTATTGTCTAATTAAATAAAGACCGGATTCCTTAATCATATTGAGTTGGGTAGAAAGTGTTTGATAAGGCTTTTTCAGTTGGGTTCACTCAATTAAGCATCGGATACGCCTCCTGAGGTTGGGGCGTAACAATATGACTCAGAGAAGAAGTCCTAATCAAGCTTGCCTACTGATTTTAACATGCTGATAGTTAAACATTAATCACAAAGACGGTTCTGATTGTATTTTAATTTGATTACCTAAGACTTCCGTAAGCGTAAAATAATATGCAACAGTTACCAGAATTATTAAAATAGCTTGGAGGTTATTTTACCTAAAGCATGTTGTTCTAAATGTTGCAAAGACATGCATGGATTGTGACCAGTTTCACTTAAACAGAATAATCAAACATGAGACAGTTTTATGTTCTTTTCATGCATCATTAGTTTAACTAGGTGCGACTGAGCGAGTGTGAACAAGATCCTAAAATAGGGTATCTAACGTGCACATATGAAAAATGCAAAATGATTGCAGAATTCCTAAAGCATGATTTCTAAATGCCCAAAGAGTTACAGCATGATTCCAAGATGTGCTGGAGCAACAGTTTTATGTTGATGCTGTTATTTAGCCTGAAGCGGGATTTCTAAGTGGTAAAGTGATGCCAAATGAGATGCTGAAACGGTAAACCTAAGAACATGGTATCTAATGCATGACATGCTTTGAATGGGTTGATCTTACACATGGTTTCTAATGCACATATAGGAAATATAAACCTAAGACATAGTTTCTACCCATTGATGTTGATAGCATATATAACTACCCTCCCCTTTTTACTAGCCAGCGCCAATACTTGTTTACAACAAATTATAACAGACCAATATTGAAATGAATTACATAAGTAGAAAAGAAAATTTACACTATAGAGAGCCTGAAAACAAGCCTAGATATCCAGCACCTGATTAGGACTTCCTCTCTGAGTTATGCAATAAATCACCTCATATACCAAGATTGTTCCATAGCATTCCTCATATATGGGCATGTCAAAGTTCCCTAACAACCTCAAGGGATTCGGGGCAGTGCTCACACCCAGATTTCATAGCCAAGACAGAGTAAGTGTAGTGTGTAAAGGCCGGCTTTTGTATGTCCAAGTTCAGAGGGAGCTCAAGAGTCCCAAGGCAAGGCTCACACAAAAGGGGAAGAACTTAGTGGTCTAAGAGCAGAGTGAGAGTGCTTGACATAGTTTTGAAGAACTTAGTAAAAGACTGTTTAGGTAAAACGGAGTGAAAAAGGTTTTCAGGAATAGGCACAGTTTTAGGAAAAATACTAAGAATGAAAACAATTTTGGAAGCAATTCTGAGAAAACACATAATCACAAAAAAAATCTTAGAGTGTCTAGATTCAAAGCCATTTATTACCTGATTCTAAGTGAAGACAAACAGCTTTACAAACAAGGGTCAGGGGGTTCGGGACCTAGAGAGCTCAAATCAGAAACACATAAACATGGATAAGAGGAGAAGCATATAGACCAACAAGTGTAAAGAACAAATAGGAACTTATTGACATCCAGAAGACAAAACTATTACTGCAAAGTGTTAGCAAGGGAATTATGCTCGAAATTAGAATAGTAATATGCAGTAGGACATAGAGACATGGTATAGGAGTAGTCATGCTGAGGACAAAGGTCTATTACACAAAATTAGTCATGAGGCTTAGTGTTAATCAAGTACATTTGGAGTCTATGTTACTAACATGAGCATACTAGTTGAGCGGAATAAACAAGAACTCAAGTAAACATGCTGGCCAAGTATCATACAAGACAAGTGAGACCTAGACATGCTGATTACACACTTGAATAAGAGAGGGAAAAACTTAAGCATACTGAATAAAGTAGTAAACAAGAAGGGCAATTAAATATATAAGCCATTAAATTAGAGTAGAAGGAGACATTAATTAACAGACTTGGAGCACATAAAGTTGAGTTTCAGAATTGAACTAGGAACATACCAATTAAGGAAGCAAAGTGTAGAAAGTAAAGCAAGTGGAGTTCCACAGTCTAGCCTTGGCTTTCAGCAAGCTAGACAAGTAGTTAGCACAAGTAGCAGAGAAAGAAGAGAGAGTTTTGAGTGTGTGTGTGTGTGTTCTAAACTATTGTTGTGTGTTGAGAGGTAAAACAAGAGTGTATATATAGCACTTTAGCAGTATAACCAATAAGGTAAAAGAATCATAAGCCAGTCAATTAGAGATAACCAAAGAATTACTGAATCAGATCAAATAAAGGGGTTCGGAATAGACCCCCTTAATTAGGGGTAATTGATTAACGGTAACAGTTAAGGCAAGGAGTCCAAATCATACCAAATAAGGAATCAGTAAGAATTATAAAATTATACGGGCAATCAATTAAGGCAGAGATGACCAATTAAAGTCATAAACAAGGAAATAAATAAAATATATGCAAACAAATCTTAATAGAGTAAAGTAATTATCAAAACCATCAAAAGAATAGTGATTTCCGAAAAGAATTACTCAGATTCCATAAATAGAGATTAAACTAAGTAAGACCTCACAGAAAATAAAGAACTTAGCTGGAAAAGCAGGTTCAATCTGTAACAAAGATTAATTAGTGTAAAACCACAAAAAATACTGGATTTACCAAGGAAAAATGTTTTAAGTCCAAAAGATAGAGTAAACTAACATGACTAGTACCACAAAATACCCAAAATCAAAGCAAAGATTGAAGGAACCGCATAAAATCAACTAGGGTTTTTATATTCTTGCACAAATCAGTCACGAAGATGAAAGGATAATTAATCAAACACTTAGAAGTAAGAAAAACCTTTGAAAAATAACTTGGGATGAACCCTAGTTTAGGAAGAGTGATTAAAATTCGGAATAATCAATTCAAACAAAGATTTTTTGAGAGAAATCACTTAATAACATTTGAATCATCCCAGATATGGAAATATCTGAGAAGAATAGATAGTATCGAGATAGGGTTTTCAAAAAAGTAGTAGAGACGAGAGAATAGGTCAAGAACCCATAGATCTATAATAAAATGAGGAGAAGTTCCTACTCACAAATGGAAAATGGCCTGAGACACGCTGATAAACAAAGTTTCAAACCGGAATCAGTTGGGGTTCCTTTGAGAAGATCTCAAGGATCCAAGAAATTAAAGAGCCATGACATGTAGAAGACGAGGTCTGGTCGGAGAAGACATAGAAACATCATGGGAGGGGTTCACACCGGTGATGGCATCTTAGGGTTAGGGTTAGGTCTCAGAGAGACCGAGAGGATTAGAGATTTTAGGGTGATTGTTTTGTTAAGAATGAAAGAGTTTGGGGGGTCGTTTGGGATTAATTATGGAAAGGGGGTCTGGACCGTTGATTAAATTGATCAACGGTCCGGATTGAGTATGGGATTGGGTCGGGTGGTATGGTGCATTGGGCTTGGGTCTGTGGGTTATTAAATTGGGTTAGGGGTCCGATCGGATTTAGGCTAGAATTTAAATAGAGAGTGGCTAACTATTAAATACCTAATTAAATTAACTAAAATAATTTATAAAATAGTTGATAATTGTAAAAAAAAAAATGAAATTGATGCTTAGTAAACTAAATTTAAATGATTAATAAGTATTAAAAAAAGCAAATGACTAATTATTGGATAAAATAGATTAAAACATATGATTAGCCTATAATTGCAAGGTTATTGCAATTATAGCCAAAGAGTGCCATTTTGGCTAATTGTGAAATAATTTGGTCTTAATAGGACAAGAAATAATACATTAAATCAACAAAATACATTTGTAATGTGATTTTGTGATTGATTATTAGAAATAAAATACGGGATAAATAAAAAATAAATTAATAAAATTATGGGATAATTATAGAAAAATACAAATTGGTATGAAAGTCTGATTTTGAATGTATATATGAAAATTAAGTATAATTTGAGGAAAAATTGTGTATCAACAGCTGCTCCTCTTTACCCGGGAAGGATGAAAGAGTTGTCGGGTAAAGATATGATGGCTAATTTTGACCGAGCGAAATGGTTTGGGAAGATTTAGGCCACACCCTGGCTTCTGAGTTGCCTAGATATCCCTAGTTTTATATGAATGAGTCCGTATGTAGTTCAGGAACCATCGACGAAGTAGACCGATGGAGTTATTTCAAGAACGGACGCAACATCTAGGGTTGGCTGAGTAAACAGCTTACGGGAAGGGTTAGGTTTGATATGGCTTGAGAACAGGATCGCCCCTACTGGGATAGTCGTTGCTCTCCGTCTTACCTATAAATATAAGCAATACAAGCGTATACTGTGAATAAATTTAAACATGATGCAAATTTCCGTCAGACCATGAATGTTATCTTTGGACGGTGAGGATGATGTCCTCGGCCATGAAGTATAATAAGGGATTCGCAGGCTATGAGATGATGTTCTCAGGCTATGAAGATGGTGCCTTCGAACCATGATGCCTTTGAATAATGATATGCAAAAGATTGAAAGAGATCCTTAGGCCATGACATGGTATTCTCGGGCTATGAAGATGGCACCTCCGAACGATGATGCCTTTGGATGAGTTGGTGATATTTCAGCCCATGAAGGATGCAGTAGTATGATGCGGAAAAGACAGAGCTCAGTCTTGCGAATTGAAGGGCAGAGCTTAGCCCATAAGAGAAGCGAGAGAAATAGTGCTTGGTATAGCGCTTAGTTTAGAAGAAAATTAGAGGCAGAGCTTATCCTAGAAAGGCAGGATAGTAGCCTTATGCAAAGATGTGAATGCAAATGGAGGTAGAGATTAACCTTGGAAGGCAGAATGGTAGCCTTAAGCAAATTGGAAGGCAGAATATTAGCCTTGTGCAATGCAGATGCAAGCGGAGGTAGAGCTTAACCTTGGAAGACAAAATGGTAGCCTTATGCAGATTGGAAGGCAGAATAGTAACCTTATGCAATGCAGATGCATATGGAGACAGCATTTAGTCTCGAAAGGCATAATGGTAGCCTTATGCAACGTAGATGCAGATAGAGACAGCATTTAGTGTCAAAAGGCAAAATGGTAGCCTTATGTAGATTGGAAGGTAGAATTATTGCTTTATGCAATGCAGATAGAGACACCGTTTAGTCTCGGAAAGCAGAATGGTAGCCTTATGCAAGAAACAATATAACAACTGACAGTAAAGTTTTTTAGTTGATAGCAGATTGTGGCGTTGTGATTACTGGGAGCATTGTGACATACGGAACATCACTAGTGTGTGCTGATAGCAAATGTTGTCAAGTTTAATGGTTCTGAGAATCATATTCTTGAGAAATGTTTGTCCCATAGGCGTATAGTATGTTTAATGATTTCTCAATCCTAGTGCCTACATCCAAAAAAAATCATGAGTTTTGTAAGGGGGGAGGTTAGCCTGTGTAACTTTTGGCTTTTCTTTACTCGTTTAGCTTTGATTTGGTGATATGTCTGTATCATTGGGGTAGTGTTGCAAAATAAAACAGTTTCAATAATAACCATGCATGATTTTGTAAATGTATGACATAAATTAAAAATAGTTTTTAGATGAACCGACGATAGTGACGTAGTTCAGAACATTGCAACCTCTCCTGCTACGTAATTTTAAGGGTCCTCCTCATAATTCTGTCCCAATTTTGATGGGTTGACATTTCTGACTGTTGCTCGTGGGGCGATCGACTGAAATTAGTTTAGAACTTTGAGGGTCCTCCTCAAAATCCTGCCCCAGTTTCCAATTGCTGGAGAAAATGAAATTTTATTGAATTGTGATCGAACCCATAGGGATGCCTACATATCCCCTCTTAAATAGGAATCAGGTCAGTCATATTTCAATTTACATCATATAAGGAAAGCATAAAGATTACACATAGTAACGCTTGACTGCATCTAAATTAATCAGCTTTGGCCAGACTTCCCCGTTCATTTCTGCAAGTATGAGGGCTCCTCCTATCAAAACCCGGTGAACCATGTATGGACTCTGCCAATTGGGTGAGAACTTCCCTTTGGCTTTATTTGATGCGGAAAAATTTTCTTCAACACCAGTTGCCCCGGTGTGAACTGTCTTGGCTTGACTCTTTTGTTGAAGGCTCTAGACATTCTGTTCTGGTAGAGTTGACCATGGCAGATTGCACTCATTCTCTTTCCGTCTATAAGGGCTAGTTGCTCATAACGACTTTTTACCCACTTTGCGTCGTCGTGCTCAGCTTCTTGTATGATCCTTAGGGAAGGAATTTCTACCTCAGCGGGAATGATAGCCTCTATATCGTAAACCAACATATAGGGAGTTGCCCTGGTTGATGTGCGGACTGTGGTGTGATAACCCAGTAGAGCAAATGATAAATTCTCGTATCACTATCTACGCTTCTCTATCATTTTCCTCAATATCTTCTTGATATTCTTGTTGGCGGCTTTAACAGCTCCATTCATCTGAGATCTGTAGGTTGTGGAATTCTTGTGTTTGATCTTAAAAGTTTTGCACATTGCTTTCATAAAGTCGATGTTGAGGTTGGATCCATTATCAGTAATGATTGATTCTGGAATTCCAAATCGACAAACAATGCGGTCACAGAAAAAGTCTGCCACGACTTTCTTAGTCACTGCTTTGTAAGATACTGCTTCGATCTTTTTGGTCAAATAGTCGATGGATACTAGGATAAACATGTGTCCATTGGAAGCAGCATGCTCGATTTGTCCAATAACGACCATTCCCTAAGCAGTGAATAGCCACAGTAAGCTTATTATGTTAAGCTCGCTTGGAGGTACCTTTATCATGTCTGCATGTATCTGACAGCGGTGGCATTTTAGGACATACTAGATGCAGTCTATTTCCATAGTCATCCAAAAGTAACCATCCTGGAGCATCTTCTTTGCTAAGACAAAATCGTTCATATGTGGACCGCAGGTCCCAGCATGAATTTCCTCTAGTAGCCTGGATGTTTCCTTTGCGTTGACACATCTTAATAATCCTAAATTGGGAGTCCTCCTATACAGGATTCCTCCGTTGTGAAAGAAGATGTTGGACAATCTCCGAAGTATGCATTTCTGAGTAGGATTTGCAAGCTCCGGGTACTCTCCTTTGGCCAAATATTTCTTGATATCGTGAAACCAAGGCTTTCCAACTGCTTCTTCATCAACATGGACACATTAAGATAGCTAATTATGGATTTTCACTAGAATAGGATCAATTAAATTCTTGTTGGGATGTTGTATCATAGATGATAGGGTAATCAATATATCGGCGGACTCATTCCGGATTCTGGGAATATACTGGAATTCCATCTTCGTGAACCTCTTTCTCAATTCCTGTAAGTGATGCAAATACGGGAGTATCTTGAAGTTCTTGGATGCCCATTCTTCTCGTACCTAATGTATAAGTAAGTCTGAATCTCCTATCACTAGCAGCTCTTAAACGTTCATGTCAATGGACATTTTGAGCCCTAAGATGCAGGCTTCATACTCGGCCATATTGTTGGTATAGGGAGACCTGAGTTTGGTAGACACCAGATAATGCTAGCCGGTTTCTGATATTAGGGCTGCTCCTATGCCAGCTCCTTTGAAGTTTGTTGCTCCATCGAAGAATATTCTCCAACTGTCATAGGATTCTTTAATGTTTTCTCCTATGAATGATACCTCTTCATCAGGAAAATACCTTTTTAGGGGTTTGTATTCTCCATCCATGGGGTTTTTTCAGCAAAGCAGTCTACCAGTGCTTGTCCCTTGACCGCTTTCTAAGTTACGTAAACAATTTCAAACTCACTCAACAGGATTTTCCACTTGGCTAGCTTGCCTATAGGCATGGGCTTCAGAAAGATGTACTTTAATGGATCCATTCTCGATATGAGATATGTAGTATAGGCGCAAAAGTAATGTCTCAGCTTCTGAGCTACCCAAATCAAAGCACAACAGGTGT
The DNA here is from genome assembly GCA_026770625.1 of Nicotiana glauca. Taxonomy (NCBI): domain Eukaryota; kingdom Viridiplantae; phylum Streptophyta; class Magnoliopsida; order Solanales; family Solanaceae; genus Nicotiana; species Nicotiana glauca. The sequence continues at coordinate 52,011 of MU780799.1, forward strand.
GTTCCAATAGAGAATATCGGGCCTTGTACATGGCAAAATTCTTACTAAGATAATAAATGGCTTGCTCCTTCCTCCCTATTTCATTGTGCTGCCCTCCATCTAACACTGCAAGGTAGAGTAATAAGTGTCTACCTAGCTCAGGCGGGACTAAGACTGGTGGTGTTGACAGGTACTCCTTGATTTTGTGGTAGGCCTTTTGGCAGTCATCGGTCCATTTGGTGGTGGCGTCCTTCTTTAACATCTTAAAGATTGGCTTACAAATAACATTAAAAAGTGTTATAAACCGGCTGATGTAGTTAAGCCTTCCCAAGAAACTCATCACATTCTTCTTGTTCCTTGGCGGTGGTAGTCCTTGAATGGCTTTGACTTTCGATGGATCTAGTTCTATTCCTTGGCGGCTCACAATAAACCTAAGCAATTTCCTAGAAGGAACCCTGAATGCACACTTTCCGGGGTTTAGCTTCAGGTTGTAACTCCGCAGTCTATTGAAGAACTTCCACAGATCTTCTATATGGTCAGTGACCTTCTTGGATTTGATAATAACATCATCCACATATACCTCTATCTCCTTGTGTATCATATCATGGAAAATAGTAGTCATGGCCTTCATATAGGTGGCCCATGCATTTTTCAGGCTGAATGGAATTATCTTGTAAGAGTAAACTCCCCATGGCATAATGAAAACCGTTTTCTTAGCATCTTCCTCATCCATCCAGATCTTATGATAACCAATGAAGCAATCTATGAATGACTGTAGCTCATGCTTGGCGTAATTGTCAATCAGGATGTGTATATTTGGAAAAGGGAAATCATCTTTCGGACTGGCCCAGTTGAGATCTTGGTAGTTAACACGGACTCAGACCTTCCCATCCTTCTTCGGCACTGGTACAATGTTGGCTAACTATATCGGGTATTCTACTACCCTGAGAGTCTTAGTGCTAATTTGCTTAGTGACGTTTTCCTTGATTTTCAAACTCATATCAGGCTTGAATGTTTTGAGTTTTTGCTTTATTGTTGGACATATTGGATTGGTTGGAAGTTTGTGAGCCACAATAAACATACTCAGACCAGTCATGTCATCATATGACTAGGCGAATATGTCATCATACTCCTTTAGAAATTCTGTATATTCTTTCTTCTCTGATGGCGATAGGTGAATGCTGATTTGCATTTCCTTGACATTTTCTGCATCTCCCAGGTTGACAATTTCGGTCTCGTCCAGGTTGGACTTAGGTCTGTTCTCAAAATTCTCAACTTCTTTGACAATCTTGTCAGGTATGTCATCTTCCTATGAATCAATGTCCATTTGTTGCGTTGTCTCATTGCATGTCACAGTCATTGGTTTATCAAGTCAAGTAATAGTAATGTTGTATTGGTAAGCAAGGAGAGAAAACGATGGCAATAAATATTAATTCATAAGAAAAATCAAAATGCTTTTGATAAATTGAATAATTTTTTTGAACATCGAAGAACTTATTGCGGGAATTGAAAAATGCGGAAAGAAAATCATTTAGTAAATAAACCAGTGAATAATACTTGTTTTAGCCTTGCTACCCCAAGGCTCGTCGGGCTTTGGTTGTCCTTATGGTCCAATTCTTGAGATGTGCCCCTACTCACAGCTTGTATGGATGGGCCTTCGTCCCCTCCTCCTCGAGAATAATGCAATAGTCCATATCACTGTCCTCTAGAAACAAGTTCTTCACTATTGCAAGTGCTTCTTCTTCATCTGACCCATAAATAGTGTCGGCTTGTGGAAAATCTGCTCCAGATACGGTATTGGCTGCTCTAGTGGGTGGTAAAGGTCGCGCCATGGTGGCGACTAGCTATTGAATTCTTCCCAAGTGTATTCATGTTCCAAACCGAAGGTAGTGCCATGTTTCTTGAGTTTTATGGATTTAGAGATTCCTTGGAGGTTCTTGCCGAGACCTTTTTTAGGTTCGTACCCACTCCAACTTAGTATACTCTTGATTTTTCTATCCTACCCTTTTTCTTTGTCGATAGCACTGACCCACTCGATTTGGTGGTAAGTTTCTCCACCTAGCTTCCTTTTTCCCTCGATTGTCGGAATGGTTTAGCAACTGTATATAGGGTTGCTACCATCGCCGTGAATGATCACTTCCAGGTTATTCCATTCAAATTTTAATGCCTGATGCAGCATTGATAATACGGCTCCAGCAGTATGAATCCATGGCCTTCCCGGCAGCAAGTTGTAAGACGCTGGTACATCTATCACTTGGAAATCGACTTCGAACCAGGTTGGTCCTATTTGCAGGCATAGACTAGTATTACCAATGGTTGACCTCTGAGAACCATCGAAGGCTTTCACATTGATTGCTCCATCCTTTATCTCATGCAGCCCCTTACCCAACTTCTTGAGTGTTACCAGTGGACAAATGTTAAGACTGGAACCTCCATCGATTAGGATTCTGGTGATGAAATAATCTTCGCATTGTTCGGTAATGTGCAGTGCTTTGTTGTGCCCCAGCCCTTGATGTGGTAGCTCTTCTTCATAAAAGGTGATTTTATGGCTTTCCAGCACTTGTCCTACCATATTAGCCACTTCCCCGCTAGTGATGTTACTTGGTACGTACGCTTCATTTAGCACCTTTAACAAATAATTCTTGTGCATCTCAGAATTTTGCAGCAAAGAGATAATGGATATTTGTGTTGGCATCTTGTTTAGCTGGTCGATGACCGAATATTCCTTGGCATGTATTTTTCTCCAAAGGTTGTCTAGACCTATCTCAATGAGGGGCGGCCGATTGGAGGCCTTCTTGCTTGATTCAGCTAGATGTTTAGGGGTATAGACTCTACCATTTCTTTTCATACCCTGTGCTGCGACAGTTTCTTCAATCCTGACCTTGCCCTTTCTTCTTGCCTCGACTGTATACTCCCAGGGTACAGCACTTGTATAGAATGGTAGCATGGCATACATCACCATTGGGATTGGCACGGCCATCCTCACTTCGAATGGAACATGTGCCTTGGTTTGCAAGACTACAACCTCAAAAGGTGCGGGTGCATTTGTCGAAGACACGAATTCAACCTCAATTGGTATCGATGTCTTTGCAGATGGCGCTTCTTCAAATTCAAGAGGTATAGACATATTCACCTCAGCATCCTTAGATGGTTGGATCTGGACTATGATTGGATTGAGAGGAATTGTCGGTTTCTTCGGGTCATCACTATTTACGATCAACCTGATTGATCCATCGGGATCCCAGTCATCTTCTACTTCAATCATGTGGATACCTCCACCCTTATGGTGTGGCAGAGGGATTTTACGGGCATTTGGAGCGGGTTCCTTTGATATAATGATCTTTTTATCAATCAAAGACTGTATCTTGTCTTTCAAGGAGCGGTATTCATCGATGGTATGCCCTTTCATGTTGATGTGGTATGTACAAGACTTGTTTGGGTTAACCCACTGAGAAGGATTCTCAGGGGTTGCAGCAGTGATGGGGTGACATAACTAACAGCTCTGAGCCTCTCATACAGCTGATCGATGGGTTCAGTGATTGCTGTATATTATTTTGGAGATCTGCGATCAAGATTAGGTTGGGGTCGAGGGAAATTTTTGCATGCAGGGGGTGATTGATAATGGGATGGTTTAGCATTATAAGTTTGGTAGACATAAGTGGTTTGGGAGTATTTGGGTAAGGTAGGTTGGTATGTAGGAGGTGGAGATGATTGATAAGTTGGTGGTGGAGCTTGGTATGAGGGTGCTTGGTAATTTGGGGTTGGCGTGTATGTGAGTTGAGGTGTTGGGTAAGCTTGGAATTTAAGGGGAGACTTGGTCCTTTGTGCAACTATCACGTCCCATACGTCTCTTTTCTTGCACACACCATCGGACTGTAAAGACTTATTTGTAGCCATACCACTTTTAATACCTTTTTCAATTCTTTCACCTAATTTGATAATGTCGGAGAACTTATGGTTCTCAATCATCATCAGTCGTTCATAGTACTATGGGTCCTGAGCTCGAACAAAGAACTTGTTCATTTTCTCTTCTTCTAAGCCGGGTCTGACCTTAGCAGCTTCAGATCTCTAGCGAGTAGAATACTCGCGAAATGTCTCCTTAGGCTTCTTTTTCAAATTTTGGATATAGAACACGTCTGGTGCATTTTTTGGAGTAAACCTGAATCTGTCCATAAAGTCAGATGCCATGCCTACCCAACTTGACCACTTCTTTGGATCTTGGCTGATGTACCAAGATAATGCATCTCCTTTCAAACTCCTCTTGAACAGCTTCATGCGGATCCTTTCATCCTTCCCTACTCCAACCAGCTTATCGCAATATGTCCTCAGATGGACCCTCGGACCACCCGTACTATCAAACATTTTGAACCTGGGAGGTTTGTACCCTTTATGTAGTTCGACATCAGGCTGTATGCAAAGGTCTTGATAATTCAGCCCCTCGTTCATTTGCTTCCCTCAACATCTTGAATCTGGCTGGTCAGTTTCTTAAGTTCCTCTGCCAAGTTCCTGATAAGTAGATCCTTTTCATCAGACTCAGATGTGCATGAGATAGGTTGGGTAGAGTCTATCATGGTCTCCACGTAGATATGATTGTTATGGTGGCCTGGTGTATGGGTGTGGAAATGGTTGTTTTTGGTGTTCTGAGGTTCTGAGATGAGTAGTGGAGTGTTGTTTGGTGTATGGAAGGCATTACATTGGTTCTTTGGTGGAGCAACGTGATGGTGAGGTGTGGGATGATTTTGTTTTTTTGGGATATTTTGAGGAGGTGTAGGGTTTTGAGCATTGGGGAAGTTAATATCTGGGGTGTTGAGGGAAAATGACAAGCTTGCTAGATTTCGAACCTGATCGAGCTCTTCCTGGAATTTCAACAGTTTATGTTCAAGTTGTCACATTCTTGTTAGGAACCTGAATACCCTGGCCATCAATGGCCTCTACTTGTTCAGCTGTGTTCTCGTTCCTGATGTTGTTTAAATCTTCCATTTTATTCTTGCCTTTGTTCTTGCCTTTAGAAGGACTAAGAGGAGGAGTGGGTGGAGGGCCCCTGGATCTTGTGAAATAAGATGATGATGCCAGAGTGCACGAACTAACCTTTGGGGAGGGGAATAATAAAAACAAAATAAAACAAAAGGTAATCAAGTCAGTGAAGATTATAAAAAGTATTACAATATTTAAACACATAGTACGGGAGTGTAAAGCGTGTCCGAATTTAGGAACCTCTTTGTGCCCAATGTAGGCCTAGCAACAAATAGACTTGGAGAACTTTTAATGCAAAATTCTTCATTTTATTGATAAAGATAGGCGAATCCCAAAACGACACTATATAAGCAAGAAATAAAAGTCACTAACGGCTATTGGCCTTATTACATTCTTAAAGGGAAAAAGTAAAATCCTATCTATTTGGCCCTAGAAGGACCTTCCCCAGATTCGATATCCTTGGCTCCGTCGAACATCTTCCCCAATTCACGAAGTCCTAGCAATAGGTATGCTCTGGCTAGATGTCCACCTTTGGTCCCCTCAGCCTTTTGACAGTCTTCAACCCTTTTAAGAAATTTTCCCTCAAGTTCTACTATGCCTCACTCCAAGTATCCTAGCCTTTTGTTGGCACTAATAGCCATGTCTTTCCATTCCTTAATCAGCTTCTTGTTGGACTCTTGTACCTCGCAGTGTTCGCTCTCGCATTCACGGATCCTTTTGTGCAGGTTGTTGTACTTGGCTTGTGCCTCGGCCTTTTCATCTATAATTCTATGTCCTCGAACGAACCCTGGCTGGTCCAAACCATCCCAATTGTCCTCCAACTAATAATAATAGAAAAGGGTACAATCGGCATGATATATGTCTGGTTCGATGGTGTCATTCTCCATTACGATCTTGCAGTACCACATGTGCTGGGCTTGGCACTTGTAGGGGCTATCATCATTTTGGAAGTCAGCTCGAAGATGGCTTTTTTGTTGACCCTTGCGTATGACTTGCTTACTTCCTACATGCCTCATAACTCGAAGAGGGACGTAAGGGTATGTTCTTTTTTGACCAATCAGTATCAGGAAAGGTGCATCTCTAGATCGGGCGATGAACTCCTCTGTCGGAACCCATTCGAACATCCGTTGAACCTGTTCTTCAGTCAGATTATCAAAGAGCTCAACCCATCCTTTTGCATTCTCAGGTTGAGCGAACATGTCAGGAATGTAATTCATTCGCTTTGAATGGTGGAAAGCGATGTGATCATCCCAGGCCCTTTGCTGAATTTCTTGTCGGTATTCGCACTTTTGGAGATGTTCCATGAACCAAAGCTGAAGTAGTAGATTGTATCCTTCAAAGTGTCTCGCTCCTCGTTGACACTTCTCTAAGGCTCGGTATATGTCTGCAATGATTATGGGTACAATGCTGAATGTCTGCCCACCAATCCCCTCCATTAGGGTCTTGGTTACCATAGCCAGCTTAGTATGGATTTCCCCTTTCTTCATTGAAAACACTATCAGACCCAAGAAGCAAAACATGAAGACGAATACCCTACGATGGATATGTCCCAAGGACGTGATGGCAAAATCACCATGGTAGGTACGATATGATTTGTTGTGACCGTACCTTACATACAAGTAGTCAAAAGGGATGTACGATTCCTTGAGGCATACCAATTATGCGTTCTTCTTCAAACCCATCATTTTTAGGAAACCCTTGCTTCTGCGGATCTAAGGTATTAGCAAACCCGGGGTTTCCCATACTAGACAAGCCAGTCCTCATATCTCCTGTAGCAAAGGTGTCTTCTCGATGTTCCCAAAGTGGAACACGGCTCTTTCACAATCGCAAAATAAGGTAGCAGCTTCTGTTATCACGTTGTTAGGCTGGACCTCCAGGAAGGATGGTAGATTACCGAGATATTTTCTGATGAGGTTTTCGTCACTAGAACGCAAATCTTCCCACCAAATTAGCAATCTTGGGTGGATGTTGAAAACCATGCCGAATCTGGGGACTTCGTGCCTCATAATTCTGCAAGGAAAACAACGTTAGGCCCTTACCCCCACCAGACTCAACTATTTAATATCAACAATTACCATGAAGCACTCAGTTCTCCAAATAAATACACAGAACGTGATGATGTCTGTTTGGTTTAGGGCAACCCAGTGGACTTTTGGACAACACTATGTTAAAGGATCATTATGTGGACAACATAACTGACCCGGCTAGGTTTGACCATGATCCATGAGTAATTTAAACAGAGTAAGGTTTTTATAGGGTTTTAGACTAGTACCCTTGAGCGGACAACTCAAGGGGAAGGCACAGAACTGTCGATTGCACCGCTGATCGACTAGTATTACTGCAAATAAACCTTTCCGAATTTAGGGGGTTAATGATATAGGAAGGGCGCAACCACTCATCAAGTGTTGCTATAGTATTTGTTTGGCACGAGTGGAGTATGATGTTGAGCATGATTATGCAATAATTAAAAGCATGTTAACATGTATTTGCACATTAAGAAAGCAATAAATAAAGCATTTTTATAATTTAAAGTAGTTATGAAGGAAGGAAACAAGAAAGATATGTCAGTTTTGCTTCTGAAAAGGAATTTAAACGCTTAAAGGAATTAAACAAATAATTGCACATAAGGGGGTACAAATTCACAAAAACTGTATGAAATGGTAAAAGCCTAAATACCCCAGTAGAGTCGCCATGCCGTCAAGCCCCCTTTTTCTCGCAAAATCGGGTTTAAAACATTTTGGTTGGGACAACTCTTTCCTTTTGGAAAGAGGGTTTGCGTCTTTAAGGAGTCGCCACCTAACAATTTAAGATGTATTAGGGCACCTATAGGGTTCATTTATAACTACGTTTGGTAACCAGAGACAGGGTAAGGGCTTGAAATTATCCTAAGGTGAATGTGTTAGGCACCCCCCAGGATCCACTAGTATGGTTCACGACCAAACAGTTTTTGTGAATTTGTACAATTAGCAAATAAATAAATATGGCTCAAATAGTAGGGGATTTAAGTTTAATACACAGGTGTTTGAAAAAGAAATATTTTGAAAAGAATCACAATCTAATCATATTTGGGAATATAAGGGGGTATCATGGGTTTCTTTATAATATGGATCACATCAATATAATACCCGGTATGACACTCCTCAAAGAGGGGCTAAACATTGTATTGAAGCATCGGTCACCACATCCATATCTACCCTTTCCCACCGTATGAAGGTAATTAAAGTGAGGGTTGGTCTAAACCTCTATTACATGCTGTTACCCGTCCATTCCTATCCGTCCCGGAAGAATTTAGGACTCCTATCCTATCAAAAGAGGGTTCTAGGCAGACCCTCAAGTTTAAAGGTAAAGTACTAAAGTGACATATAATAAACAAGTAGGACTTCAATTAAGGAGAGCATGGAAGACAAATGAAAGGCTCAGATATACCTCCACACACAGTACACAGCATGACTCATACACAATTAAGGTCTAGATTCAGATCCTAAACATGGTATCTAAGTGATAACAGCAAAGTCAGATTTATTATATGACTCAGAGAAGAAGTCCTAATCAAGATTGCCTACTAATTTTAACATGTTGACAGTTAAACATTAATCACAAAGACGGTTTTGATTTTATTTTAAGTTGATTACCTAAGACTTACCTAAGTGTAAAATAATATGCAGCAATGACCAGTTCCACTTAAACAGAATAATCAAACATGAGACTTTTTTATGTCATTTTCATGCATCAGTAGTTTAACTAGGTGCGACTGAGCAAGTGTGAACAAGGTCCTAAAATAGGGTATCTAACGTGCACATATAAAAAAAGCATAATGATTACAGAATTCCTAAAGCATGATTTCTAAATGCCCAAAGAGTTACAGCATGATTCCAAGATGTGCAGGAGCAACAGTTTTATGTTGATGTTGTTATTTAGCCTAAAGGAGGATTTCTAAGTGGTAAAGTGATTCCAAATGAGATGCTAAAACAGTAAATCTAAGAACATGGTATCTAATGCATAACACGCTTTGAATGGGTCGATATTACACATGGATTCTAATGCACATATAGAAAATGTAAACCTAAGACATGGTTTCTACCCATTGATATTGATAGCATATATAACTATCCTCCCCTTTTCACTAGCCAGGCCCAATACTTGTTTACAATAGATTATCACAGACCAATACTGAAATGAATTACATAAGTAGAAAAGAAAAGTTACACTATACAGAGCCTAAAACCAGGCCCAGATTTCCAGCACCTGATTAGGACTTCCTCTCTGTGTTATGCAATAAATCACCTCAAATACCAATATTGTTCCATAGCCTTCCTCATATCTGGGTGTGTCTGAGTTCCCTAAGGATCTCAAGGGATTTGGGGCAATGCTCAGACCCAGATATCATAGCCAAGATAGATATCATAACCTTCCTCATATATGTGTGTCCATGTTCAGAAGGAGCTCAAGGGTCCCAAGGCAAGGCTCACATTAAAGGGGCAGAACTTAGTGGTCTAAGAGTAGAGTGAGATTGCTTGAAATAGTTTTGAAGAACTTAGTAAAACAGTGTTGAGGTAAAACTTTCAGGAGTGAAAAAGATTTTCATGAATAGGCACAGTTGTAGGAAAATGCTAAGAGTGAAAACAGTTTTGGAAAAAATTCTGAGAAAACACATAATCACAAAAAAAAACTTAGCGTGCCCAGATTCAGAGACATTTATTACCTGATTCTAAGTGAAGACAAACATCGTTACAGACAAGGGTCAGGGGGTTGGGGACCTAGAGAGCGCAAATCAGAAACACATAAACATGGATAAGAGGAGAAGCATATAGACCAACAAGTGTAAAGAACGAGTAGGAACTGATTGACATCCAGAACACAAATCTCCTACTTCAAAGTGTTAGCAAGGGAATCATGCTCGAAATTAGAATAGTAATAGGCAGTAAGACATGGAGACATGGTATGGGAGTAGTCATGCTGAGGAAAGGGGTCTATTACACAGAATTAGTCATGCCGCTTAGAGTTAATCAAGTATATTAGGAGTCTATGATACAAACATGAGCATACTAGTTGAGGGGAATAAACAAGAACTCAAGTAAACATGCTAGCCAAGTATCATACAAGACAAGTGAGACCCGGACGTGCTGATTACATACTTGAATAAGTGAGGGCAAAATTTAAGCATGCTGAATAAAGTAGTAAAGAAGAAGGGCAATTAAATACATAAGCCATTAAATTAGTGCAGAAGGAGACATGGAGCACATAGAGTTGAGTTTCAGAGTTGAACTAGGAACATACCAGTTAAGGAAGAAAAGTGCAGAAAGTAAAGCAAGTGGAGTTCCACAATCTAGCCTTGGCTTTCAGCCAGTTAGACAAATAGTTAGCACAAGTGGAAGAGAAAGGAGAGAAAGTTTTGAGTGTGTGTGTGTGTCTATTCTGAACTATTGTTGTGTGTTGAGAGGTAAAACAAGATTGTATATATAGCACTTTAGGAGCAGAACTAATGAGGTAAAAGAATCAGAAGCCAGTCAATTAGAGACAATCACAAAATTACATAATCAAATCACATAAAGGGGTTCGGAATAGACTCCCTTAATTAGGGGTAATTGATAAACGGTAACAACATGGGTTTAATTAAGGTAGGGAGTCCAAATCATACTAAATAAGGAATCTATAAGAATCCTAAAATTATCCTGGCAATCAATTAAGGCAGAGATGACTAATTAAAGTCATAACCAAGGAAATAAATAAAATTTATACACACGAATCTTAATAGAGTAAATTAATCAGCAAAACTATCAAAAGAATAGTGATTTTCGGAAAGAATTAGTCAGATTCCTGTGACGACCCGGCCCGTTGTCATGTGAGTTACCGCCTCGTTTCCCCCATATTATGTTACTCTATGTTTCAATATCAGCAATTGAATTGGTCGGATAGAATTGAATTGGTTTTAGTTGGAAATGAGGCACTTAGCCTCTTAGAAGAAAGCTTGTTTTGGAAAAGTCAACCGGAAGTTGACTATATATTTAGAAGGCTCGGATGTGAATCCTGATGGTTCGGTTAGCTTCGGGGATTATTTGTGACTTAGGAGTGCGATCGGAATTGAATTTGGAGGTCCGGTGTAGAATTAGGCTTGAATTGGCAAAGTTTGAATTTTGGCGGATTACGGTTGATAGGTGAGATTTTGATCCGAGGGTCGGAATGGAATTCTGAGAGTTGCATTAGCTTCGTTAGGTGATGAAAAATTTCAAGTCATTTGGACGTCGTTTGGTCGGGTTTTTGATCGAATGTGAGTTTTGGAAGCTTAAAGAAAACTTAGGCTTGAATCCGTAGTGAATTGGTGATTATTTTGTTGTTGGACGTGTTTTGATCATTGGAATAAGTTCGTATGATGTTTTGGGGTAGGTTGGTGTTTTTGGTTGAGGTCCCGGGGGCCTCGGGGTGATTTCGAATGACTTTTCGGGAAGTTTGGACTTACGAATTTCTGCAGAAAATGCAACAGCAGTTGCAGAATAATTTTAGTCTTCGCGTTCGCGTTGATAATGCTGCGTTCGCGTAGGTATGGAGTTTGGAGTCTTCGCGTTCGCGTGAAGGGGAACGCATTCACGTAGGCCTGTGAGGTTGGCCATCGCGTTCGCGGGAGAAGGCCACGCGTTCGCGTAGAAGAGGTAAAGGGCCAACTTGTTTTGTTCAGTGCGTTCGCGTGGGATAGTACGCGTTCGCGTAGTAAAGGAAAAGGGGGCATCGCGTTCGCGAGGTCAGTTACGCGTTCGCGTAGAGTAAAAGAGGGCCCAGTGGATTTTGTTAATCATGAACGCTGGAGGACCCACGCGTTCGTGTAGAAGAAATAACTGGGCGTCAGTATGGTTTTAAAGGATATTTCATCCGCGACCTATCTCATATTTCCTCCATTTTTGCATCACTTTGAGAGCTTGTTGGTAGATTTTGAAAGGGATTTTGATGGGAAGTGATTGGAGGTAAGTCGCGTGGCCTAGAAACACCATTTAATTGAAGATTCATCCTTTAATTCTCTGAAATTTGGGTAAAAATTGAAGAAACAGGGCTCGGTTTTTGGAATGTAAATTTGGGATTTGATGGCCCATTTGAACTCCGATTTTGATAAATTTTATATGTACGGACTCGTAGCGAGATGAAGATTCCGGTGACATGAATTTCGTAATTTTTTGAGAAGTGGGCCCGAGGCTCGGGTTTTGTTAGTTTCGAGATTCTTGATATTTTTCGATTGTTTTCGATTGGGTATTGTTCCCTTAGCATATTGTAATGCATTCGCTCTAATTTTGGTTGGATTCGACGCGCGTGGAGGCCAATTTGAGGGGCAATGGCATCGCGAGTGAGGAATTTCACCGGTTCGAGGTGAGTGATACTTTTAAATGATATCCTAAGGGTTTGAAACCCCGGATTTGCACATCATAGTGCTGTATTGTGGTGACTTGCACGCCAGGTATGAGCGTGGGGTAGAGCACCGTTGGGGATTGTGATTTGGTCCGTCCCGGTTGTTGATTTCACTGCGTGATTGACTAAAACCTACTTGATACTATCATGAATTGGGCTGATTGCCATGTTTTGGGCTTCGTGCCGATTATTTGGATCCCTTAGGGATTATTATCACTGTTTCCATGATGTTTAGCATATTTTCATGATATCAGTCCTGAGTCAAACACTGTCATGAAATGATTAGTAAATTACTAAAGTCTTAAACATTTAAGCTATAATTCCTAATAATTGGAACTGAAAATGATAAATTGACTGTGCTTCTGTGTCTTGCATACATATAACTGGACTGATTGTGGATTGGGCTGCACGCCGCAGCGAATGCTACGATGATAGTGCGCTCGAGCTGTAGGAGACCCTCCGGAGTATGGACCCCCACAGTGTGCGCGGGTACCCAAATGGATCGGGTTGTACGCCGTAGCGGTCATGTGCATTGCATTGCATTCACGCATTGATTCCTGTTTGTGCTACATGGCATGACATTTAGCACTCTCATATCATTGACATCCATGCTATTTCTTGCACTGTGTACCAGATACCCTGGTGTTATTTGTAAATAGAGTGCTGTGCCGGAGGGGCTGACTTGTGTGTGGACTTGCACTGCCTGATATCGCATTCATATGCTTACTGTTGGAAAAAGAATATTTTCAAAAGAGATTTTAAACTGAGCTAGATGTTTCTAAAGGATTTTCACGGTTTTACTTTTTTTGTTCAAAAGGTTGTACTGTAATATATAGCATGATGCAGTGTTCTTACGTGATTTCTTACCGCTCAGTTACTATTTACTCTTATTACCACTGAGTTGGAAGTACTCACTTTACTCCCTACACCACGTGTGCAGATTCGGGTGTCCCGGGAGCATAGTTGAGCTATTTACTGCCTCAGAGCTTCTCAGGAGTTGTCGAGGTAGCTACCTAACGTTCGCAGGACTCGACTCTTCCCCTATTCCTTTATTACTTTCGCATTTTAGAACATTAGTATTACTGAGGATGTATTGTTTTGTTATCTTAGAGGCTCTAGACTCATGACCCAAGATCTTTGGGAGATGTTGGCTAAGTTAGTGATTCATACTGTCTCTATCTAGATTATTGGTTAATAGACTTGTTAAACGGTAATTTAATGCTATAAATTGGAAATGGTTGGTGTGATTGAGTTGTGAGTGTTAATTGGTCGGGCTTGCCTAGCAATTGTGTTGGGGCGTTATCACAACCAGGATTAGGGTCGTGACAAGTTGGAATCAGAGCCTAGGTTACTAGGCCTCATGAGTCATGAGCCGGTTAGTAGAGTCTCACGGATCGGTACGGAGACATCTATATTTATCCTCGAGAGGCTGCAGAACCTTTAGGAAAACTTCACTTTCTTGGAATTCTTATCGTGCATACATGATTCAGCTTTAGATATAACTCTTGAAATTCCTTCCACACGTCTATATGAGCACATGAGCGCTCGATATGATAAGTGCCCTGATGGCTTGTGATTTCCCGATCGAGGGGCGAGATGTGATCCCATGAGTTCGATGTTGGGCCAGTCTGGAGGACTTGAGGCCGGATCTTGTCTATGTCTTGAGCACTGAGGTGTTGATCGTGTGAGAAAGTGTTTTGAACTTATATGTTCGGTATTGTCGCTATTAGCCGAAATGGAAATTTGGTATTCATGTGATGAGATGTTATTATATGTTTTGGTAGTGACGAAGGAGTCTGCGGGAAAATAGATGAACTATTAAGTGATTCGTTTCCTATTGTGATCTGTTGTGTAGCCCCGAGTTATGGGCGCGTGAAGAATATTTTCGTGCCCCCTAGTTGGGAAGTGCAGTACATTACGTGTGGCAGTATGAGTTCAGACTCAGGAAGACCAAATGGCTGTGTTATGTGTATGATGGTGGAAG
>MU780800.1:7502-26835 GCA_026770625.1 Nicotiana glauca
AACCTTACCCCCCACATTACCCACTCCAACCATACGACAATAACCCATTTTTTCTCTCTACTCTCTCATCTTTTTCTCCTTCAACTTCTTCCTCACAAAACCCTAACCCCCATTCTTCCCCAAATTTCTTCTTCTTCAACTCTCTCATCTCATCTACAAGGTAAGCTTTATTCTCTTCTCTTTTCTTTTCTTCAAATAATTAGTGTAAATTAGTTTTCCTAACCCTAGATTATGTTGTTGTGTATAAATTGTATCTTTTTCTTAGTTTTCTCTTTTATTTGCTTCTTTTAGCCATTGTTGATAATTAGATTTTGGGTCTCATGGTGCTTAACTTGTGGAGGAGATTTGTAATGTGTTTGGAGATCTAACAACAATTTTTTTAGGGCAAAGTTTGGTGGTTGGGCCTATATGGCCGAAAATTTGGGGATGTGTTGTACATTTTGGAGCACTTTGTGCTCATCTTAATTGGTTCTGGTGGTGGTGGTTGACATATTTCACTGATGAAGGGTTCTGTGGTTATTATGGGAGAATCTGACATGTTGATAGTGGTGTGGAGTAATCGTAGTAAGGGTTGGCCAATTAGGGCCACTTAGTAATTGGGTGTTCTGGCATTGTTTGGCCAATGATAACTGTTAATGCCATCGGGTGGCGAAGTCTAAGTAACCATTCGAATGGCCCATCTTAGGATGCATCTGATAGTTGCCCTGTCTTGTTGCAGGTACTATGGCACGAAAGAGGAAAAGAGGCTCGACAAGTACTTCCCACGGGCCAACATATGATGAAGCTAGGTTCCAGTCTTAGGGGGCCGAGGACGCATTTCATGCGAAGTCCACAAAAACTTTTGTCCCGGAGATTGTTGTGGATAGATCTGCCCTCCGTATGAAAAGCCCAGACATGTATGAGGAGATACGACGGAGGGAGATGGAATTTTTGTTTGATGAGCCCGAAATAGCAAATCCGATGCTAGTCAAGTAATTCTACGCAAACTGCCAGGAACATTTGGGCCAGGAGGTAATTGTGCGTGGCAAGGTGGTGGATGCCTCAATCCCTAAGATTCACCAGGTTTTGCAGTTGCCCCAATTCAGAGGTGATGTTGATCATTATCACGACGCCCATGGGATCTCTTGGGAAACCATGATTGAAGCAATCTGCGCAGATGGTCAACCTACCTGGATACAGGAAAACATCACCCTCCACTCCAAGTCCTTCACACACGAGGCCAAATGCTAGTTCACCATCATTTGCAGTCGGTTCTTGCCAACAATCACCACAACCGATGTGAACCACCTACGGGTTATACTGGTATGGTGCTTTGTCACCAAGCGTGACTTTGATGCGGCGCGACTTATTGGTGATGAAATGGTCCACCGATCCTCGCTGCAGTCTAAGGGATTTTACTTTCCCTCATTGGTGACAATATTGTGTCAACTTAAGGGTGTCCCCACTGGTCCTACTGATGGCACATTGCCCGCAAAGACACCTTTCAGAACTTCTAGGATCTCAGTGGGTAGAGATGCACCCACGACCATAGAGATTGATGATGAAGATGAAGCCCCAGCACCAATGGCACCCTCCAGGAGATCCTATGACGGAGCCGGACCCTCTCGGCGTCCACATACTGGGGCAGGACTCTCTCGATCACAGTCCACCCGGCTTATGCTACGTTCTGTGGAGGAGGATCTCGAGGACCTT
Source organism: Nicotiana glauca (assembly GCA_026770625.1). Lineage (NCBI taxonomy): Eukaryota > Viridiplantae > Streptophyta > Magnoliopsida > Solanales > Solanaceae > Nicotiana > Nicotiana glauca. The sequence continues at coordinate 9,195 of MU780800.1, forward strand.
CGAACCTCGATGGATGGCCTGCATGTGCGGATGGATGCTATGTCTCAGAGACAGGCCAGGTCTGAGAACCGCATGATGGCGTGGTTCCGTGCATTGGGAAGAGCTTGTCATGTGGACCCCAGCACGGTCTCCGACTCTGACTAATACTCAGGGAAGTCTTCTTACCCTACTGCTCTTTATTTTTGTTATGACATGGGGACATGCCATGATTTTAAGTATGGGGTGGGAGACTTGTTGTTGTGTTGTTTTGTAGTGTAGATATATATTGAGCATGTTGTAATTCTATAGCTGTATTGTTGTATCATCTTATACATAACTGACTTGGACCAACGACAGACACTTGTCGACGGGTCTCTTGAGGGCCAAAGTCGTTTGTTAAAAACATAAAAACAAAAAAAGGGGTAAAAGACTCTTCCTGAAGACGGACCACTTGGACAGTACTCTTGAGGGAAGTAGTCCACGTAGATTTTTTTTATTTTATTTTTTTTTCTCTTTTTAGGTAGTGTAGTAATTCCCCCTTGGTTTTTCTTTTAACCACGGTTCTTTTCCAAGGGCTTTTTCTTGAACCGGGTTAGGTAGATTTTTTTTAGGACTCTGAAGACTCTCTTGGATTAGGATGGGTAAGGGCAGGACTGCACCCTTTTGATGTATACACCTGCTAACAATTAAACGAACTTGAGAGTGCGACGTCTAGGCTCATGTGTAGACTCATAATTTGTGCCTTAATTGTGCAAACCTTGTCTTGCTTGAATGCTCATGTGAGTGTGTTGACGAACTAATTCGGAATAAGTTACTTGCCAAGTGTGTGTGAGAATTACCTGTATTCTGTGTTTGCATGTGATACCTAGAACTTGCCCTGTGTGTTTGCAAAGCGAAATAGAAGTTGTTTGGTTTTAGAGATGATTGAGGCATTTCTTTGTGTAGCCAGTCTAATTATAAACCCACCTGTACGTATTCTCATAGTTAACCCCTTTGAGCTTAAGCCTGATTCTTTGGTAACCTTGTAATAACTTGCATCTATGTGTTGAATAGCTTGACCCTTTGCCTCCTATAAGCACTTGAGTTTTTAAAGATTATGTAAAAGTCGAAGTGTGGGGTGATAGGGGAGTAGAAAAAAAAAGGGAACCAGGAAAATACTTGAAGGGTGCAATGGTTGTTAAAAAAATATGTGTGTCTTAAATTATAGAGAAGGACCTTGTAAATAAGTGGTCCTACAATAGTGCACAGCAAAAAAAAAAAAGGCCAATTGCACCTAGAAAAGTGGGGATAACTTATGACACAAGTGTGGGAGAATGACGGGGCTAAACACAAAAAATGGATTAAAAGGAAGAATGTATTAAAAGTGCTTAGGGAGGTTAGTCAATATATCCAAATATATCTTACCACCCATCCCTTAGCCTACATTACAACCAAATAAAGACCTCTTGATCTTAGACTAAAACAACTCGATTAGTAGAGTATTACATTAAGGGCAAGCTTATGGTGTATCTGTGTGGCATATGAATGTTCTTTGCTGAGAGTGAGTGAATTCTTTCTATCTAAAGTTCTTTGTGCTTGATTCTATATGTGTGGAACTTCTCTCAAATTATTGATGTGAGGGCATGTGACTCAGGAAGAAACAACAAGTTTTCACCTCCGTTAGAGTAACTAGAGTGAGCATGTATGTGGCATGGCATTAGAGTCTGCATCTGAGGTGTGACAGTTGCACTGCTTAGGTTGTTCTTTCATAATGGCGGGTGTGACATAAAATTGGGTAATTCGTTGAGCGATTAGGCATAGAAGTGTGGTTCAACTTGCTCGAGGATGAGCAAAGCTTTAAGTGGGGGGTGTTGATAATAGGTGAATTGAACTATGATTAAGCCTCAAAAGAACCACTTTCTTGTAGAGTTTTTATTGTAAAAGTGATATCAAAATGCTCTTATAAGTGCTTTTCATGTTTTTCAGGTTACATACAGTAGAAGAAGGCTATGGAGTGGTTTTGGATCATTTATGGAAGAAAAAGAAGCCAATCGCACAAAAGTCGCCAAATAAACCATGTGAAAACACAAATTACGCCCGGAGGTGAACTGTCGCGGTCCCGGCATAACCGCGGTCGGACCGTGGTGAGCAGCTATGTGAGATTCAGAGAGGCCTGTTGGCCGCGGTCCTAGCGTGGCCGCGGTAGGACCGCGGCAGGCGATGGGAAATTGAAGTACTTATGTGCAAATTCCGGAATTCTTAGCCCAAAACCCTATTTAAATACTAGAACTCGCCCAAGGGAGGCATGTAACATTATTAGAGAGTACTTTGGTAAGAAAAACAAGTGTGAGAGATCACCTAAAACATCATTGTTTCTATTCTTCTTTATTTTCTTGCAATTTATGATTATGAATCTTTTAGTATTTGATTTCCCCATTGTCATGACTAGCTTAAAACCTTAATCTAAGGTTTTGGTGGAACCCGTTGGGAATAACTTGGTTGTTTTATCAATATAATTGGATTTGGTTGTTAATCTCTAATTGTTCATCTATGTTTTGATTGTGGATTAGTTGAAAGGGCCCTCAATTATCCGTTCCTGTTTATTATGTATCTTCTTGAGAGAGAGTTCATACTTAGGTGATTGTATGAACAACATCAGTCCCGGAGTATAGACGAGAGTCATAACCGAGGGTTTAGGGGTTGGATTAGAGATAACGAAATCCCTGGTGCAATCTAAGTGAACCGTATTGTGCAATTAGCTAGCGTAGCTTGAGAAAGTGCGTCTAGTAGTTTATTATAATTACTTGAGAAAGAATTATGATAGATGGAGAGTTCATGATTGTTAGAGATAGCTAAATCATAGTTATAGGACATATACATCCAAGGAAAGTACCAACGTGGGAAACCATTGCCTTAGACCTTCTTTATATTGTTTACACATCAAGTTTAGTTAATATTCAGTTATTCATTACTTTCAGTATTAGTTGTTAGAAAATCAACCATTGTAAATCAGAAAGTTTGGGAAAATAGGTTGTGTCAATTTAGTAAATCCGACAGTAGTAATTGATAGGTTAATTCTCTGTGGTTCGACTCTAGGCAATAATACTCAGGTTATATTTGCAACGTCCGCGTAGTCTTTTGTGAGACTCAGTTGAGCGTGATCAAACCTCCTTTTAGATTTTTCAATGTATGGACAGACCATAAGGAATTTGAAAGTACAGTAAAGGCTATATGGAATAAAAGACTTGCAGAAGATAACATGGAGAACATATGGAAGAAACTTAAAGCTCTGAAGCCTCTGTTCAAGAAACTAAATGTTGAAGAATATAAGGGTATAACAAAGAGAATTGAGGATGCAAGAAAAGACTTGATTACAGTACAAGAAAGGATACAACGACAACACAGTGACAGTTTGCTAGAGCAAGAAAAACAAACTCTCCAACAGCTAGAGCAATGGTCTCGAATTGAAGAGAGTATTTTGAGGCAAAAAGCAATGGTCAAATGGATTAAACTGGGGGATGGCAATAACAAGTATTTCTCTGCTATTGTAAAAGAGAGAACCCAAAGAAAACAAATACTGGAGCTGATTACTGAGGATGGAAGAAAGATGACAAATCAGGCTAGCATCAAAGAAGAGTTCATAAGATTCTACAAGAACCTGATGGGGACTTCTACAAAGATACGACCAGCAATCAATAAGGAAACAATGAAGAATGGGCCTAAACTCAATCATGAACAACAAACAAGGCTGATTGCAGAAGTGACGGAAGCAGAAATATATGAGGGTCTATGTGCTATATAAGAGGATAAAGCTCCATGAGTAGATGGATACAATTCATGTTTTTTCAAGAAAGCATGGCCAGTACTACAATAAGAGATTGTGCAAGCAATACAGGAGTTCTTTACTACTGGGAAAATGTACAAAGGTATCAATTGCACATCAATTACCCTGGTTCCTAAAGTGAATAACCCTACCACAGCAAAGGAATTTAGGCCTATTGCATGCTGTATTGTCCTCTATAAGATAATATCTAAAATACTAGCAAGCAGGCTGCAAGGAGTTATTGCTAGTGTGATAAATGAAGCTCAGGATGGATTTATCCCAGGAAGGAAAATATCAGATAACATCATCCTGTCTCATGAACTTGTGAAGGCATATACCAGAAGGAATTCTTCCCCAAGGTGTATGATCAAGATTGATCTAACCAAAGCTTATGACTCTGTAGAATGGATATTCTTGGAACAGGTAATGACTGAGTTGGGATTTCTTAATAAGTTCCTACAATGGGTGCTAACATGTATGAAGACTGTATCCTACTCAATTATCATCAACGGAGAACCTGCTGAACCATTTCCAGGTGCAAAGGGATTGAGACAGGGAGACCCCATGTCTCCTTTCCTCTTTGCAATTGCTATGGAGTACCTGAGTAGAAGCTTGAATGGACTAAGGAAAGAAAAGGAATTCAAATATCACCCAAGGTGTGCTAAGCATGGCATAACTCATATGAGCTTTGCAAATGATCTACTACTATTTGCAAGGGGTGACATGGCCTCAATAACTCAACTACAACATTGTCTTAATCATTTCTATGCAGCTTCAGGTTTAAAAGCCAATCATGAAAAGAGCTTAATTCTCTTTGGAGGAGTTACTCAGTTGGTAAGTGATGAGATAGTTCGGAAGTTTGGTTACTCTAGAGGTACACTACCAGTTAAATACCTTGGAGTACCCCTAACCACTAAGAAAATGTCCATAGCTCAATGGCAGCCACTTATTGAAAAGATGGTGGCAAAAATCTCCTCATGGACAGCAAAAAAACTCTCGTATGCTGGAAGAGTTCAATTAGTGCAATCTGTTTTATTTGGTATCCAGGCTTATTGGTCTCAAATGTTTCTAATACCTAGTAAGGTGCTGAAGACTATTGAGGCATACTGCAGAAGCTATATATAGTCAGGAGTTAATACTATCACAAGAAGATCTTTGGTGGCATGGGACAATTTGTGCACACCTAAAAGTGTAGGGGGCTGAACCTAATCAACCTAAAGCTATGGAACAAAGCAGCAACAACAAAAAATTACTGGGCTCTAGCAAATAAAGAGGACAAGATGTGGATCAAATGGATTCATGCATACTATATAAAAGGACAACAGATATCTAATATTCCAATACCACAGCATGCTTCCTGGTTAGTTAGAAAAATGATAGAGGTAAGAAGATCAGTGCCAACAATTCACATCCAACAAAAGCAGAATAACATCATGATCAGAGAGTTATATTTGGCTATAATGGGACAATTACCAAAGGTAGAATGGATGATGTTCATGTATGGAAATGAATCAAGGGCAAAACCTAAGTTCACTATGTGTCTATACTTCCATGACAGGATGCTAACTAGTGACAAATTGAGTAAATGAGGGATGCAGGTGGACAGGGAATGCAGTCTATGTCAACAACATGATGAAAGCAGAAATCATATCTTCATTGAATGTGAGTATGCTAAGAATGTCTGGACAAAGCTACTGAAATGGATGCAAAGGCAACAACTGTGGGCAACCTCCTGGGATCAAAACTGGCAATGTGCAGCTGCGAATGCAAGAGGGAAATCAAGTAAAGCAGGAATATTCAGAATGGTATATGCAGAAGCACTTCATGAGATATGGAATGAGAGAAACCTTAGGATATTTGAAAAGCAAAGCAAGAAGGCTGAAGACATAGCTAGGAAAATAACATACATATGTAATGTTAGAGCAACAAATCAAAATAGGCAACTTGTATAGAATTTTCAGTTTTGATGTAATTATAAGTAGAGAGGGAATGAGTACAGTAGTTACATGTATATGAGAGAGAGATACCTCGCAAAGACAGTAGGCTGAGTATGTAAGCCAACTGTGGTTTTGTAATGCTTCATTGGTGATTAATGAAAATTCCTAATTACCAAAAATATATATATATATATATATAACTATAGGAAATAATATAGTAAATGATAGTTACAGCTAGCTAATAACCACTAAACAATAGTGGTTTGTGAAAATTTCTCTAATTTTTTTAGTGAAAATGGAAATTGAAAATTAGAGTTATTTTTGGACATGAATAAAATTTAGAGCTATTTTTGAATTTTTGTGTGTGATTTGAAGTGAATTTTGAAAAACACTTTTTTGGAGTTTTTCAAATTTCCAAAAAAATTCAAAATTCAACTTCTAATAAAACTAAAAAATTTCATTCCCAAACACTAATTTCAAAAAAAATAAATATAAAATTTCCTAAAAAGGGTGAAAAGATTCTTATGGACAAACGGGCCTTTATATTCCTTCATTACAATTCAGGTGGAAGCTCCGTAAGTATCAAGAAAAAAAAATACCACTAAAGAAAGTGGTGCAACGGATGGAGTTATTCTTTCCTTAATTAGAGGTTTCGAGTTCGAGTCCTGAGTAAGGGTGTACTGTAGGCCGGGCTTAGCCCGGGCCCGCGTGCTAAACGGGCCAAACGGGCCCCAACGACTATTTTTTAATTTTTTTTAAAAAAAAATGCCAATGGTCAGATTTTTAAAATCTAGTTGTTGGACTTTAATTTTCAGCCGTTTGGAACTTTTAAAAATAGTCATTTGACCCCCAAACTTTATTTTAACCCCAAACTTTTTATAATTACACTTTTTTTCTATTCTCAACTATAAATACCCCGTTATTCTTTCATTTTTACTCATAAATTCATCAATCCCTCACTAATTTTCTTCTATAATTGCTTACTTTATTATTGCAATTTCGTGAAAAATAGTAAAGTTGGTGAATTGAAGTATTTAAATCTTCAACGATATTCAATTTTCAAGAAGTTGTTCGTCAATTCGGTAAACTCGTTCCAACTCTTACGTTTTAATATTATAGCTTTGTTTATTTTATTTAGTATAATTATAATTAATATAGACTTTTTTTGAAAAAATATTTGGTGGTAAGGGTAAGGAAAAATCTAAAATTGGTGAATCTAGTTGCCAAGCTACTACTCTTTCCCCGGCTCCCCGACCCAGACCTATTACCCATCCTCCTCCACCTGTTATTCTTGATAGTGATAACCCTTGTTTTCAATTTTTCGATAGTCAATTTTGCCATGATGTTGCACCACGTCAACAATTAAATGAAGAAGTTATGAATGCTTTTTATCCTAATCAACCTATCTTAGAAAATGATGAGGAAAATGATGATTTAGATGAAATACAACCGGATTTAGATGATACACCTACTAGTCCTGTTAATAATCCAACTGATGCCCCGCCTGACCCTCCTATAGTAACCCCCACTTTTAATAGACGCCCCGAAACATCACTTGTTTGGCACCTTTTTACTCAACTAAGAGAATAAAATAAGGCTAATTGTAAATCTTGTGGGGATTTGATGGTGCATAAATTTATTGGAGACTGTAGCGGTATGGGTAGTTTGACTAGATACATAAAGACACACCCTAGAGATAAAGTTAGATATTTACAAATGAAAGCGCAACTAGAGGGGACAAATGTAGATACTACGGTTAACCCTAGTACATGTTCATATCTAGTTCAATCAGGAATTAATACTTTGACCAGTGTCATTTTATATTACGATCCAAATAAAGATCGTGAAGAATTAGCAAAAATAGTTACTGTTATGTGTTTACCCTATAGTTTTCCTTCTAACCCTCATTTTGTGCATTATATTAGAAGAGTTTTTAATCCTACTTATAAAGGTTGTCCTCGCGCAACCATAAAGAGCGATATTTATAAATATAAACATAAATATGAACAATATTTGCGGTATTTATTTACTCATATAGATTGTCGGATTGCTATTACTACTGATATTGGTAGAAGTGGTAATAACTGTGATTATCTTACTGTAACCACTCATTGGATTGATGAAGAATGGAAAATGCAAAAACGCATTATTGCTTATAGAATAATTAATTCACGTCACACGGGTAAGTTTATTGCTAACACAGTTGCAGATATTTGTAGATATTTTTGCATTAGAGATAAAATTATGTCAATTTCTATGGATAATGCTTCTAGTAACACTAATGCTATAGGCTTACTTACAACTACACTAAATGCTGCATTTAGTAATTGTTTCTGTGTTAGATGTATTTGTCATATTTACCATTTAATCGTCGGTGATGGTATGAAAATTTTAAATTTGGAAATTAAAAAGGTTAAAATGGCTCTTAATTGGCTTTTTTATTCAAACCATAGAAGTAGACTAAGAGAATATTTTAAAAAATGTGATGAATTTGGCCTTAGAGAAAGAAAGGTTCCTAAAGCTTGTCCGACTAGATGGAATTATATGTACGAAAGTTTAGTTGTTGCATATGAATATAAAAAATCCAATAAATGCAACATTTAGTGCTCGTGTTAGTGGTAAGGATAATGATGAAATCCTTACAAATCAAGATTGGACGAATGTTAAGATTTTATAGATTTTTAGAACAATTTCATATTGCTACAAATGCATTTTTTGGGCAATATTATCCCACTATTTCAAACTGTTTAGTTTATATTGCAGCACTATGTGATTTGTTTGTTGAATTTTCAAAGGGTGGGGAAATTTATCAACTTGCTACAACTGCAATAAAAGAAAAGTTTAAAAAATATTTTTTTTCCTATCCCCCTACTTATGGTGTTGCTGCCATGTTAAATTTATCCTGCCATGAAATTAGGAGATCCTCACTTTTGGTATTCAAATATTTATAAGCATTTAGATCTTTCAGATGAGGAATTTGCTACACTTGCAGATGCAAAAGCCTTAATTAAAATAAATGCTCAAACAATTTATAATGCTTATCAACAAGCCTTAGATCATGCTAGACCACAAGTTCCAACTCCTACTTCGTCTAGTTCGCAATTATCTAAAAGAAATGCGGGCCTAAAAACATTTAGTTCTTGGACGGATTTCAGGGGTTCTCAAGGTGATAATATTGATGATACTTCACATCTAAATGAACTTCAAGTTTATTTGTCGCATGGCCTTGAAAAGGAGAATCCAGACGGCACCTTTGATCTTTTGGAATGGTGAAAGGCCAGAGAAAAACACTTTCCAGTTCTTGCAAGGATGACTCGAGATATTTTATGTGTTCAAGCTTCAACAGTGGCATCAGAGAGCGCTTTCAGTCAAGCGAAACTTCAAATAGGTGATCATAAAGCGTCTATGAGGGAGAGCTTGAAAAAATCAGTACCCTTCAGAGATTGGATCCGTTCGGAAAGAAGAAATTTTGGACTTGCTGAATCATAACTGGAGATAGACGAAGCTTATGAAGAAATGATAGCGGAACTTGCGGAGGATGCTGCTTCGCCCGGAAGCGGTGATGAACAAGCTTCTTTTCCGCCACCACCAACGGAAATTCCTTCGAACCTTGAAGGATTTATGAAATTTTTTAGAGATACTATGTATACTAATATGTAACTTGACCTTTGGCACATCTTCTTTAGTTTTTTTTTCCTTTTAATGGTAGTATTAGCACCTTGTTGTGCTCATTTTATTGGGGGGAGGAAGACTAAGAAAGATATTATCATTTTTGTTAATATCATAATAATGAAAATTATAAGACGTTCCCTTGAAAATCTCTTTGTGACTTTTTTGTGTTTAAATTTGACTCTTTAGAAGATTTAACTTATAATTCTATAATATATATACAAAAAATTATATAAGGCAATATATATACATAACATACTATATATACTACATAATATATATATATATATATATATATATATATATATATATATATATATTGTCACGACCCAATCTCCATACCCGGTCGTGATGGCGCCTCTCGTGAAGACAAGGCCAGCCAACTAACCCAGTTTGTTTCTTTAACACTTACTAAACATAAATAGATGAAAAATGCAACTTAAAGAACATTAATTATCAACATTATAGTCTAACTCAGCCCGACCGGGATGTCACAAGTCACGAGCATCTAGGAGGATCTTTATTAAAATTTTGAAGTCTATAATACATAGAGTAAAATCTGGAAATCAAGAAGAAGAAGAAACTCGGTGCCGCGAACGCCGGCGGTCACCTTGCTTAGCTACGATAGCAATACCTTCAATCTGCTATTAACCCGCTACCGGGTGGGCAAGACTTGCAACTGCATGTGAGGTGCAGGGAGTAAAGTGAGTACTTCCAACTCAGTGGTAATAAGAGCGAATAATATCTGAGCGATAAGAAAACACGTATGAGCCCTCCAAAATGCTATAAAAGATAGTACAACCCTTTGAGAAAAACCGTAACGCTATAAAAATCCTTTAGAAAATCTCAAGCTCAGTTAAAAATCTCTTTTGAAAATATCATTTTCCAACAATTTAAGCAAGTAAATGTTGGACAGGTAGTGCAAGTCAGCACAAAAGTTAGCCTCTCGGGCACAAGCAAGTATGCATAACTGAGCTCATAACTCGCCCTTCAGGCAATATTCTTATCTCTGGTCAGCCACTGTTACCTGACCCATTTACATCATACAGTGTCACTGTTACCACTGTCTCAAATTTATCCACTTTGAAAGTGATCAGACAATATCAGAACAACAAATAAATATCTCAAGAAATAACACAACAACAAATAGTGCACAAATGTATGAATGCAATGCAATGCATATGACGGTACACTCTAGTACCCGCTGCGGCGTGCAGCCCGCTCCACTTATTTAACGTCGACGACGCTCACTGGGGGTGTGTACAGACTCCGGGAGGAGCCCCTTACAGCCCAAGCGCAATGTCAAGCCATCTCGTGGCATCAATCAAATCCTGGCCAGTCATTGTTACCTAGCCAAGTGGATACCCGCGCTCACTGTAGGTGTGCAGACTTCGGAGGGGCTCCTATAGCCCAAGCGCAATATCAGCCATGTCTTGGCATCAAACAGGCTCTCGGCCTCAATATCAATATAACACCGCTGTGGCGTGCAGCCCCAGCCATCCATATATTCAGAAATCACTATAACAATACTGCGGTGCGCAGCTTGATCCATTCTCAGTCCAGAAACGCATATAAGCCACTTGGGCAATATTGACATGATAATCCTCAGCTCAAAATGTCAATAAAATGTTGTTTAAGTTTTCAAGTCTTAGAAAAATGTCTGAGTTTGCAAAACAGTATTAAAACCTTGGACCGAGATCAAATAATATGCAAGTAATGCAAAAATAGTGATATAAATTCCCGAAGGGTACACATTGTGAGCACGTGATTTTTGCATTATATACGAGTTATTCCCATAAAATTCAAACAAAAGATTTTTCTTTATTTTTACAATTTTTTTTGTGAATTTTGTGTTAATTGTTTGTATGGTATTTGTGCATGATTAGGTCAAAATAAAAATACAAAAATATGCATTTTCATTTAGGAAATTAATTTCACATTTAGTAGACATTAATTCATAATATTTTTGTGATTTAATTGAAAAATTGCCATAAAATAGGAGTTAATTAGTTTAAAAATTTTAATAAAACCAAAACTAAATACAAAATAGAAAAATATAGAAAATACAAAAGAAAACTAAAATACAACAAAATACAAAATCAGAAAAATATATAAATATACAAGAGTGAAAATGAAGAATTTAAAATCAAGAAACAAACACAAAGGAAAATAGTTTGGGCCAAACAACCCTCCCAAGCCCAAACCAAATCAAACGACCCTGCCCAAAACCTTCTCACCCGGTCCGCCATGTCCCTAGTCCAAACGTTAAACTACGTCGTTTTGGTTCATCTCTACCCTTAAACGACCAGGTCTCTTCATTCATCTCATAAAACATTATATCAACAAAAAAAAAAGTAACTCTAATTCTCTAAAAACCAACCGCCTACCCTGCCACAAGACCACCTCCCCGCCGCCCGCCGGAATTCGCCCACGGTGGCGGCGGGTCTCCGTTTCCAACCGAACCAACACCAAAACGACTCCCCTTTCCCTCTTCTCTTCAAATCACACCATTAATTCTCCCCAAATCCTACCACAGCTCCCCGAATCCCTCAAACCCTAGGCGGCGCCGCCACCGCCTACGGCGGCGCCGATGTCAAAACCCTACCCTATGAACACTCCAAGTTCTTTTCATCTTCCTCATGCCTTATATATACTTTTTTCCCCCTCGAATCGTCACCAACCGCGTCAAAATAGTTGTTTGAGGAACTGTCCGAATGTCAACTTCAAATCGTTCCAAGAATTTAAACGACCGGATGACTACAAATAAAAGAAAGAAAAATCTCCAAGAAAAAAAAAAAGAAAAGAGACTCAGTGAATCTGTAAGTCCACATTCTTCTGTTTGTTTCTGTTTTCATTCTTTCTTTTTTCTTTTATTCTACATCTCTGTTTGTTTTAGAATTCGTTGATAAAATTTTAGTAACTAGGAATTATATGGTTAATTCGTTTCTTGTTTCTGAATTAGGCTTTGAATTTGTTCAAGGTTATTAATATGTTAGCATTTTTTAGATAAGTATATATGAATTCGTCTGTTAGTTTAATGTGATTCATGTGACTCGTTAATTGTTAATTTGTTTGGATAGATTAGTTTTAGATTTTTTGTTAATTAGTATTAAGTGTTAGTTCTGTTTTATCGACTGATTAGAATAATAGGATTTACTCGTTTGATTAAAATTGGTAATTGCTACTGATTAGTTTCGTTTGTGATTAGTGAATCTGTTTTGATAATTTTTTGCTTTTAATTCTATCTTGAGATTCAGTGAATTCAGTTTTGATAAGTCTTAGGGAATTGGTTATAGCTGATGAAAATTAAAAAGGGGGTTGGGATTGGTTTTAAGGTAATATGGGTAAATCTAAGTATAAAGTGAGGGCATGGTTGGAATTTTAAAGTAAACTGGTAGTAATTTCAGGGAATTTAAGGGGTAGTTTGGGCATAGGTAAATGGCAAAATCATCAAAATCAGTGAATATTAAAAGGAAGTGAGGGTAGAATAGGAATTCCAAAGGAAAAGGAATATGGTAGAAGTAACTAGAACATTCTAGAATGGGGTTTTAGTGCAAGTTTTAGTAGAATAAGTGTATTAACTTGTTTAACAAGTGAGAAAAGGGGGGCTAATCTGAAAATTTTAAAAATAAATTTCCCTCCAGTTCTGAACTCTATAAATAAGGCAATTGCTGCCATAATTAAGAAGTTTTGAACCCTAAAAACTCCCCAAAAAATATCTTCTAGGTTTAGATCTGAAATTTGAAATTTCAGATCATAATCCTCTATTCCAGATCTGAAATCACTCCAAAATATCCAATAACAGTTCAAAATTATTAGAGATCAGAAATCGACACTGTTTCATTAGAGTTTCAACAGAATTTCAGTTCTTAAGACTCAATATTTGGGGATTTGTGGATCGGATGTTATGTAATATAAATTTGAATGGTTTTTAGAGTTCAAATACATTGTTTTGAGCTGGTTTCTGCTGAATTTCGAATTTTATTGGATTTCAAATCTGTTCCTGGTTTGCTGGTTAATTGATAGCTGCTGGAAATTATCTGTTGTTGTTACTGTGCTGCGGCTGACTTCTTATTCTTCTACTTGTGACAATTTCCAGGTATTATCTCTCAATCACCTATGAACTGCGAAGGAAACTTGTATATGTCATGCTAAAGGATTGCAATTGATGAATAGAGTAGAGTTTGTTTAAAGTTTTGGTATTCTGTTTCATTTGTATGTTCGTGAAACATTCATTTGGTAAATGAACTGTATAAATTTGCATTTATAGTCGATCAACTTTGTTAACAGGACTATTACTTAACATTAGCATCAGGTGATTTGTATAGTTAGAATATGTTAGTACAGATTCATTAGTTGTTTAGTACTTGATTGGTTATATTGCTTTCTAATATAGATATTGGAATGATGATATTAATAAGTCGCTGAATATGAGTTTACTACTTAAAGATTCATGTTAGTTAAAATCAAAGGTAATTCTGGATTTAAAAAGTTTCAAACACCGATGCAAGTTGTTAGCTTAACTTTCGGATTGATTAAATCGTAAAAATTTAAACTTAAAAATTAGGTAAAACATTGGAACTTGATGAATTGTTCTTATTCACTCATACGGGCTTCGACACGCTCTTAGCAGGCCCAAATGGTTATAACTCGGAAAACTCTTCCGGTGACATAACAATTAGGCAAAATAATAAATAATTAGGGTATATTCTTTATTAATTAGAAACAAATCGAATAGAAAATCATAGCTTATTTTAGATGGGACCTTTAAATAAAAATTGGGACGAGCCTCGCCAAAAGCAAAAAAACAAAAATTGCGGGGCCCTCAATAAGTGTTAAAATATATATTAGAATTGGAAGGACTGTTTAGATAATTCCACAGTCTTTCCCAAAGTTAATTAACGCATAGATGATTTAGGCGCGTGTTTAATAATATCACCTTCCTAAATTCGGGTGCACATTTATGTGACCAAAATCCAAATCTCAACGAAGTCGAAAGGTGTTAAAAGTCACGCGCGTACTGGTACGGCGTGATTCGAGATGCATTTTCACGATATTGCAATTCTTAAAAATAAATAACAAATATAAATAAAAGCGGTTGATTAATAAAGGAACATAAAAGTAGAAGATGTATTAAAATCAGATAAAATCAAATACAACAGTTGAGCGACCGTGCTAGAACCATGGAATTCGGGAGTGCCTAACACCTTCTCCCGGATTAACAGAATTCCTTATCCGGATTTCTGGTTCGCGGACTGTTAACAGAGTCAAACCCTTTCCTCGATTCGGGATTAAAACCGGTGACTTGGGACACTATAAATCTCCCAAGTGGCGACTCTGAAACCTTAATAACGAATCCTATTTCGACTGTCCTTTAAGTGGAAAAACTCCTTTATTATACCCTTCACGGGGTGTAGTAAGATGTAAAAAGGAGGTGTGACACACATTGTTGGTACAAAGCCCCAAACATGGCAATCAGCCCAAATTATGATGATAACAAATGATTTCAGTCCAATAAACGGTAAAAATCAACAACCGGGACGGACCAAGTCACAAATCCCCAATGGTGCTCTACCCCACGCTCATACCTGGCGTGCAAGTCACCACAATACAGCACTATGATGTGCAAATCCGGGGTTTCAAACCCTCAAGATATCATTCACAAGTATTACTCACCTCGAACCGGTGAAATTCCTCGCTCGAGACGCCTTTGCCCCTCAAATTGGCCTCCTCGCGTGCCAAATCTAACCAACAACAGAGCAAATACATCACAATATACCAATGGGACAACACCCAATCGAAAACAATCAAAATATAGCAAAAATCTCGAAACTAGCAAAACCCGAGCCCCGGACCCGCTTCTCAAAAAATTACAAAATTACATTACCGGATTCCTCGTCTCGCCACGAGTCCATACATACCAAGAAATCCCAAATCTGAGCTCAAATGGCCTATAAAATTCTAATTTGAAATTGTCAAAAACTCAAGCCCTAGTTCATAATTTTAGGCTCAATTTCCATGAATTTCTAGACCAATTTCACAATATAATCATGTTTTATGACCAAGATTCTTACCTCACCTCGATTCCTCTTGAATCCCTCTGAAATTTCCGTCCAAAAGCTCCCAAGGACGTTCAAATATAGAGGAAAATATCTTAACTCACGGAACAAAATTACACTTTAAAACCTTTTCTGCCCAGGCCTTTTTTTCGCTTTTGCGGCTCTCATTTCGGTTGGGTCCGTCTAGGACAGGTAACCAAATATGAAAAGACCATCATGATTACGCGTTGCATTTATTTGTCTCGGATCATCATGCTGACCGGTTGAAAAAAAAAGAGAAAAAGGAAAAAGAAATTTTTGGAAGTGAAAAGAAATTTTAGTAATTGTTTGATTCTTAGAAAAACCAACACCCAAATACTGACGAAACTCTGTCGAAATTTTGTAAAAGGATTTTTAATAAAATAATTTGTTTTGGGTTATTGAAAATAAAAATCATTATTTTGTTTTGAAAATATATATAGTTGGTTTTGTCAATAAACAATAGAAAATTTTGTTTTCAAAAAAATATTTAGATATTCAATTTTTGCTAAAATTAGAAATGAAAAGTGGTTTGTTTAAAAAAATAGTGTGCCCGAACTACGCCGGTTTGATTCTCGTCTTTCGGGGCGTGATACGTAAGCAACCCTTAACGGGTCCAACCGCGTCTTTTGCAAAAACGGCCAAAATATGTCAAGTTTTAAATTTTGTCATAAATCGAGTGAGACCTTTTGTCAAAATAGCCGAATGTTCCGAAAGGACGTCGGAAGGCTGTTTATGCAAAGATGGTCACTTTTGAGTCAATATTAGCAGGCACAACCTTAAAATCTTCTTTTGAACTGCTGAAAGGCCGTATCAGCAAAATTGGGCTTTATTTTTTTTATTTTTTTTAAATTAGTATTGTATAAAAATATACATTGTCTTTTTCTTTTTAGGTCATAATAAGTGATTT
Source organism: Nicotiana glauca (assembly GCA_026770625.1). Taxonomy (NCBI): domain Eukaryota; kingdom Viridiplantae; phylum Streptophyta; class Magnoliopsida; order Solanales; family Solanaceae; genus Nicotiana; species Nicotiana glauca. The sequence continues at coordinate 25,569 of MU780800.1, forward strand.
AAATCACCTTAATAAATGTGCAGGATGAGCACGATTCGAAATGAACCAATTTTAAGCATGCATAAAATCCCTTTGGAGTTACGTCTGTGGTGGAATGATTTGGGCGAAGAAGGGCAAAAGGAAGTCAATAAACACCTGAAGGGACTTATCGGTTTATTATACATTACACCCCGAGGTGATATCATCAATGCATTAATTACTTTTTGGGACCTAGCTCATAATGTATTTTATTTCTCGGACTTTGAGCTTAACCCGACCTTAGAGGAAGTGGCATATTATATCGGAAAAGATGAGGTTCCTCTGAGGCACAAATACCTGATCGCTCTAAGAATCGTAGCTGTACACAGATTTCTGGACTCTTTGAAAATAATCAGAACTGTTCACAACACGGATTTGGTAGACGGCTTTTGTACCCTAAAATTCATATATCAACGATATGGCCATATTGGGGGATTCAACAACCCAGAGAGCAAAATATGTAGTAAGGGAAATCATCAAAAATGGGAAGAACACCGACGTTTTGCTTTTATGGTAGCTTTTCTGGGGTTGTTGGTATTCCCACGAAAGGATGGGAACATTGATATAAAGGTAGCCGGGGTTGTTAGCACATTAATTACCCAGGATAAAAGTACTCTAGCACCTATGATATTGGCTGATATTTTTCGTGCTCTTATGGCTTGCAAGGCTGGAGGAACTTTCTTTGAGGGGTGCAGTTTGCTATTACAAATGTGGATGATTGAGCATATGTGTCATCGTCCTCAATTCTTGATTTACGGGTCTCCAGAGAAAACATGCATAGAAGAATTCCACACAAGAATTAAAGGAGTCAAATTGCCAGAAGGGTTCACGGGTTGGACAACATATTTTAGGTCCCTCACTGCTAGCCAAATTGAGTGGACATTCGGATGGTTACCCGTTGATGAAGTTGCATATATGCCGGCAGTCCGACCACATTTTCTTCTGATGGGGATTAAAAGTATTCAACCTTATGCTCCTTATCGGGTTTTGAGACAGGTTGGGAGATGCCAAATAATACCCAAGGATGATGATCTTAGTTTGCAAGTGGTCGAGATTGGCCCTGACGGCCAGTTTCCTGAAGCTATAGTCCGTCAGATTTGGAGCGAATGTCAATATTTGGCGGCAAATACTTGTGTCCGAGATCGAGCTAAAGAAGAGGTATCACCCGACTATTAGGCTTGGTATAGAAGGGATGTTGCATTCGGACGGCCGGCCAAAAGGCCCCACCTTCAGGAGTTTGCTGAGTCAT
>MDKF010689292.1:0-34537 GCA_026770625.1 Nicotiana glauca
CTTTTATCATATGTAATTGACTAATAGTTGTATAATTGGACTGCATATATTATGTTTAGCTTCTGTAATAGGAATTTTGTATTAGGACTGTGTTGGACTGATTTGGGCTGTTAAATTTGAGTTTAAGTTTATCCTTTCCATGATAGTAATTTAGTATGATGTAATTCGAAACCATATGACAATCATTTTTGAGAATTAAAAAATTGAGTTGTTATTGCTAATTTAGTAATGTCGGTTTAAACCAATTTGAAATAATCAGTTTGCTTTATGCTATCAAATCAGGTTTCCAGTTTAGCTGTCACCTTTAATAGAAAATTTGAACAATCCCAGTGAGCATTTGTCCAAAAATGAATTGAAGCATAGTTTGGTTTAGCAGCTTGGGCTCAATGGCCCATTTGCAAGAAGTATAGTCTTATAAGTGTTAAAAACAAAAATAAAAGGAATAGGGATGTAAAGTGTTTGTGTTTTGTTTATCTAATCAAGAGTAGGCCGTAAGTAGTGTTAAATGAAAACGTGACCTTGTGTTTATTAATTTCATTTCTGGGCTTCAACAGTAACGTGAATATGCTTTCCGGGTTTTAAGTCTTTGATCCATTTGCAGTATTGACATTAATTAGAAAAATATTGAAAGTAGAACGTTAATAATTAATTAGGCCTAATTCGTGTAGGCATGGATGTAGTTTGCCTTCGTTAGGCTTATCTTGGAGCCCAATGGTTGGACTGTGGTGCAGAATTCTCACCTGGTCCGGTAACAAATTAACTAGAGCTATTTCTTTTATCTTTTAGAGACCAACATAAATAGAAAAATCTTAGTTTACCTTAGGATGGGCCTTTAAATAAAAAATGAGACGAGCCTCGCCAAATAAAATTTAAATTGCGGGGCCCTCATGAATGTATATATTAAAATGCTTAGATTTCGGGATGGGCCGTCTAGCAAATTTCACGGCCTTCCCCAAAATAATAATGTGTTAGTCTCTTTAGGCGCATCTTTAATAATTTTACCTTCCTAAATTCGGGTGTGCATTTCATGCGACCCAAATCCAAATCCCAAAACGTTGAATAAAATGTGTCGAGGATCCGTGTGCATTTCATGTGACGTGATCCAAAAACATATTTTAAACGACGTTCAATTCCTTAAAAAAATAAAATAATTAAAAGCGGTTAAAAGTTAAAATTTACACATAAGTTAAAGCATGTTTTAAAATCAGATAAATAAGCCGAATATGACAGTTAAGCGACCGTGCTAGAACCACGGAACCCGGAAATGCCTAACACCTTCTCCCGGGTTAACAGAATTCCTTACCTGGATTTCTGATTCGTAGACTATAATAAGGAGTCAAATTTTTCCTCGATTCGGGATTCAAACTGGTGACTTGGGACACCATAAATCTCTCAAGTGGCGACTCCAACTCTTAATAATAAATTCTGTTTTGATTGTCCTTTAATTGGAGAAACTCCCTTTATTATACCCTTCCCCGGGTGTAGTGGGTGAAAAGAAGGTGTGAAAACTGGTTGTGAGATGCTACAGGATTGTGTTGATGCAGTGCAAGACAAAGTGGATAAAAAATTGTTCAAGTCTCTGAAGTTTGCAATGCGGACCACACTACATTTCGTGCGGCCACAAAGAACTTAGTGCGAGTGCAAAAAATCAGTGCGAAATGCACTGATGATGGATGTGAAAACCAACTCTCTAAAGTTTGCCACATCGGCCGCATTACATTTTGTGCGGTCTGCGGTGGACCACTGCGACCGCGGAGTATTTTGTGCGGACCGCGGTGGTTTCCTTCTCAAACTTGTATAATTCTGTGTTGTGCGGACCGCACTTCATTTTGTGAGGTCCGCGGGGGGTAGGTAAGCTGGACCCCAAGACTTTTTCTATAAATAGGACCTAAGGCCCTCCTTTCGGTGGGTAGTTAAATGACTGTACCAACACGTAGGGACTCTTCAACATGTATAAAATTGGACTAAAATTGATGGACACATAAACCCTAGGTTGGTATTACTGCTGGGCGTTTAGTGCGGACCGCGGTGGATTCTGTGCGGTCCATGGTTCCCCTGTGCGGTTCACAATGGTATTTTGTGCGGATCACAATAAAAACATTCTGCAAGCTATACATTGGAGGACCGCAACCGCATTACATTTTGTGTGGTCCGCGGTGCATAGATTTAGAGAGTGGGTAGTCTGAACCCCACCTCTGTGTAGACCGCAATGGATTTTATGCGGTCCGAATTGGCCTCTGTGCGACCGCACTGTATTTTGTGCAGCCCGCACTCTGCAATAACTGAACTTTCTACAACATATTTCTTTCACTGCAACTTTGAAAATCATTGTGTCTATTGAGACTAACAAAGCATGACTGAATATGTTTGTAGACAATGGTTAAATCAAGAGGCAAGGGTGCTAAACAACCAGGAAGAGGAGAGTCCTCCCGGGGTGGGAAACAAAAGATGATAAAACTGACCCCCCAAGTTCGGGAAGCAATAAAAGCAACAAGGAAGGCGATCCGGACCGCTGATAGAGCTGCTTTCCACTCATCAGGAAGTTAGTATGAGCCGAGGCATCTTCACACTCCGTACCAGAATTTGTTCCTGACTGGCCGGAGAGGCATAGGATGACAGACACACCTCCAGCATCCGCCACTGCTTAGGCTTTAGTGCATGTATCTCCTAGGTCGTCTGAGAGCCCAGTTGAAGGCAGTAGGGATGAGTACTCCACCTCTCCCGCAATTACATTATCCAGAGAGGGTGCAGTAGGAAAAGAAGGGGATGAAGTAGAAGGGGTAAGCCTCAGGTGGGAGGAGTAGCGAGAACTAGAAACCCGAAGGTGTGGCAGGACCGTTTTGTGAGTGAGATGGCATACCCTAAGTTCAGAGAATGGTGTCCTATGAGGAAATTGATTCCAGAGTAAAGTTTTGTGGATAGAGACCTCTTGCCTCACAACCCCAATGTGAGAAGACAGTTGAGAGAGAGTGGGTTGGGAGTACTTCTTAAGCAACTGTGTGGATGCAAACGAGCACCTGGTCAAGGAATTCTACACCAATGCTGCCCACATCAAGAAGGGTACCAAAGTGACCAAGGTGCGGAATTTGAAAGTACTATTTGATAGTAAAGCAATAAATGACTACTTGGGCTTCAATGAGGAGGATGAATCACTGTATCTGAAGATGATAGCATTAGGTGAGGAGGCCCGTCCTTGGATCGCACTTGATTTTGCTGTCACAAATGGAATTATGCAGACCACATTTTTCTTAGTATTTCTCCTATTTGCTTAACTTGGCTAGAACATCTCCTTTTTTGAGTCATTCTTTAATGAGCTTACATTGTCCAGCACACTTATAAATCAATCATTTCCATTAGATTCGGAGATAAAATTAGTACTTTTGGACTAAAAACTATAGCAAGAAGGTACTAATAAGTGGTTAACAACCACAATTACCAAAGAGCTTTTGAACAATTGAAGCTCTAGTTGACAACAACTCCTATCATTACATCTCCAAATTGGAGTTTACCATTTTAGCTCATGTGTGATACAAGTGATGTAGCTGTTGGGGCTATTTTCGAGGCATATCAATAACATTTTACCCGATCTACTATGATAGTAAGACCATGATAGTGTCCAAGTCAACTACACCGTTATGGAGAAGGATCTACTTGCCATTGTGTTTGCTATTAAGAAGTTCCCCCCGTACTTGATGAGTGCCAAAGTTAATTTGCACACGGATCATGTGACACTTTGCTACCTTATGAGCAAAAATAAATATAAAGCTCGTTTGATGTGATAGGTGCTTTTGTTGCAATATTTTTATATTGACATCCAAGACAAAAAGGGAAGTGAAAATCAAGTTGCAAACCACTTGTCTCGTTTGGAGGAGGAGGAGAGGCCACATGATGGCCTTGAGATTGATGACACTTTTTTTTATGAGCAACTCTTGTCACTTTTAGTGAGTGTGGTACCATGGTTCGCGGATTTAGTAAATATCTTTGTGAGTGATATCATTCTGGAAGAGTTAACTTCAAACCAAAGGAAGAAGATCAAGAGGGATTGAAAAGACTACTATTGGGATGAACTATACCTTTTCTGGATTTGTGCAGATGGGGTGATTAGATGATGTGTGCCAGATGAAGAACAAAGTGATGTCCTTGGGATTGTCATTCCTCACCATATGGTGGTCAACATGGGGATCAAGAATGGCAGCTAAAGTCCTAAGGTATGGATTCTATTGTGATGAATGTCAACGGGCCAGTGGAATTTCAAATAACTATGAGATGCTCATTATAACCATCTTGGAGATTAATATCTTCGATGTATGAGGCATTGACTTATGGGAGCTTTTATGAGTTCTTGTGGTAAGACCTTCATTTTGATCATGGTGGATTATGTATCCAGATAGAGAAGTAGTTGCTTTACCCAATAATGAGTCTAGAAGTGTGGTGGCTTTCTTGAAGAGGAACATTTTTACAAGGTTTGGGACTCCATGGGCAATCATAAGTGATGGAGGGTCGCACTTATACAACAAGTCTTTTGACATTTTTTTGGCAAGTATGGTGTCACTAACAAAGTGACAACCCCCTATCATCCACAAGCAAGTGGTCAAGTAGAAGTTTACAACCGAGAGCTAAAGAGTATCTTGTCTGAGACGGTGAATACAAATCGATCGGATTGGTCTAAAAAAGTGATGATGCTCTATGGAATGTAGAACCACTTACAAAAAACCTATCGCAATGTCTCCATATCAGTTGGTGTTTGGAAAAGCTTGTCATCTTCCGGTGAAATTAGAGCACAAGGCAATGTGGGCTTTGAAGAAACTAAATCTTGATTGGGATGTAGCCGTTAACTTGGGGGTTGCACATTTGAATGAATTGGATGAATTTTGGTACCATGCTTATGAGAGTTCGTCCTTGTACAAAGAAAAGATGAAGTACCTTCATGACAAGTATATTTGGAACAAGGAGTTCAAGGCTGGTGATCTAATGTTGTTGTTCAACTCAAGGTTGAGAATGTTTCCCTGGAAGCTTAATCGAAGTGGAGCTGTCCATCTGAAATTGTTAGTGTGACACCCATTGGTGCTTTGGACCTGAAGAACAATAACAATAAAATATTTTGAATAAATATTATCGAGTGAAGCATTACTTGGGAAAAGTTGGTGAAAGACACATGGTGGCGGTTCTTTAGTTCAATTGAGGATGCTATGAGATTGCGTCGTGCCACGATGTCAAATAAGGCTCTTCTTGGGAGGCAACCCAAGCTATTTTCCTTTTTTTCCTATTTTAGTTTAGATGTTGTTTATTGTTGTTAACCAGATTTGAAGTATGTTGCAGTGATAAGTGTTAGGTGTTGAGAGATGGTTCAAGATATGGCATTGCATGGAAATCTACGGACCACACATTTATTTGTGAAGCCACACAAGATGGATTGCAGGTAGCAAAAATCTAACTACTGACTGTAATTGTAGTCGCAGCCCAAGTGCTAAATTGAGGAGTCTCTGAATTTTTCTCGCATTAGTACAGAGCCAATTTTGAGGCCTATGACACAATTATACAGCCGCAGGAGAGCACTTTCAGAGAAGTCGCTAAAAATAGGTTGACAAAATTGCACCGCCAAGGTAATAGAGCACGGACCGCATTTGAAATTTGTGGCCGCACTCGCTCTCTCTCTCTCTCTCTCTCTGACCTGACCAACGAACTAGTATAAATAGAACAATAGGTGCTCTTTTTATACTTTTCACCATTTCACTCATCACCAGAGCTTTTACGGAGGAACATTTTGCACTCTTGCCCACACACATTATTCACATTCCAATCATCCTAATTGAACTAGCACAATCTGGTATGCAACACTTCGATCTTGTTTACTTTTCTTTTGAATTTATTCTAATTTTTAAATCAATTTTAAGTCATTTATCTTATATCCTTTATCTATGTTCACGTGGGGTAGTTTAAGAATGGGTATTTGTAAAATCATGCTTAGAATAGATTAGGGTTGTTGATATCATCCCTTTAGTTTGTTACCTAGTGGGATTGAATAAAAGAATTGCATAACCTAAACTGAGCTTTATTCTTAACTGTGACCGTAAATTCTTGATTGTGCGGTTCGAGCATTTGAAATTTTGTAGTCCGTAATTATTGGTTTTGGTAGCTTGGCTGATTACCCAATTTCTGCGGCCGCAACTTAATTGTGCAGATCAGAGTAGGAATTTTGCGACTGTAAAAAGAGGTTTGCACTGTCCTTTTAAGAACTTCTTCTCTAGGGCCTGGGTACTTTTAATAAAGTGTGGACCATACTTATAATTGTGCGGACCGTGGTTAGATTTTTGTGGCCATAAAAGCGTGTTCACATTGCCCTCTAGAAACTTCTCTCTGAAAGTTTGATGCCTTAGTTCAGAAGTGAAGCTGCACTTGAAACTCTGCGGACCACACTTCAACTTTGCGGACCATAGTTGGAATTATGCTGACCACACTTCCACCCTGCCCTCTGCATATTTGATAATGAACTCTCCCTACTTTTATGCTTTCTCCTACTGCTATTGTGACTCATAACTATCCGGTACCGTATGTCAATGACTTGTATAACAACGGATAACTCTCCTTGTATGTCAATATATAAAGGTACAATCAAGAGGAAAGGCGGAGACATCTAAAGGCCGAGGTAACCAACGGAAAGGCAAAGGTAGAGATACATTACCACCTAGTGTATAGAAAATGATTGCCAAGAAGCAAACAACCGACCAGGGGAGAGGTCAAAGCCTATCAGACTTTGATTCATATATCCCGTCTAGGGAAGCCTCTGAAGGCAACTCATTGTCTTAGTCTGAAGAGAGCAATGAGGAGCATTCTCAACTACAGGGGCAGACTGAGCCCCGAGCTGAGCCTTTCACATCTCAGGAAACCTCCTAGGGCATAGCTAGCACTAGCCATGACTCCAATGTAGCTACACTAGACTCTAATTCCGATGATTCCATTGATGACAAAAGAGGAGGAAAGGTTGTAAGGGATGGAAAAGACAAGAACAAGAAAAAGGTGGGCTGGGAATACCGGTTCTTGAGCTACAATGCATTCATGGACCTCAAAAAGGGGCGAAAAGAAAGGCCACTGACTCATGAAAGAAAATTCATCACAAAAGACTTAGACAATTATAATATGGTAGTCCTTGAACGGTTTATAAAAAGAAAAGGCTGGATGCAGTTTACTGAGGAGCTGGTTGATGTCAAAGAGCATCTTGCTCGGGAGTTCTATGCCTATACTATGCACATTATAAAAGGGACCAAGGTTACCAAAGTGCGCAACCTCAAGGTGAAATTTGATCAACGAATTTTGAATGCCTACCTAGGACTTGAGGATGTTCAAATGAGTACCTGGCCAAACTAGCTCACAAAAAGGAGGTCCGACTGTGGTTTGCTTAGATCTTTGCACCTAGGCCTACCCCTCCTTTGATAGGTGTCGGAGTGCCAATATTCTATAAGACCTTGATCTTCGAGGAAAATGGGTGGCAGACATTTGTTTGTACAAGACCAGACTCGTGCCTAAATGAAAACAACCTACCTCTAGAGAGAGTAGTGCTTATGGCTTTTATTATGGTCGAATACCCAATCAATATAGGTGCCTTAATGTCGGCCAATATCACTCTTGTAGCACAATAAAGTAACACTTTCTATCCTTACCCCAGCACCATCTCATAGTACTTAATAGATGCCAAATTGGAGCCTAGACAATTTGATACAAAAATTAAGCCAACCGGCCCCTTTGATCTAAACAAGTTGCAAGACCTAGGAACCCAAAGTCAAAGGAGAGCAGCCAGTGCCACTACTACTAGCCAGTCTAATGAGCCTGTCGTAGCAGCTTTCGGCCCCTCAGATATCCCCTCATCTTTAGTTGAGCCTTCTACTCATTCTAGGGATACTATTTCTAAGCCATTGTCAGCCCCTGCTCCACTGCCTACACCAGCTCTGAGGCTGGTGCCTATGCCTACTAGCCCGTTACTTGCCTTACGGGTTTCTCAGATGTTGGTGAGTCTCAACAACTAGATGTAGACAGCTATATCCAAGTTTTTGAAGCTCTCTAGTGCATTTTCTAGCAGCCCTCTACACATCCAAACACCTCTGAGAAGCTTACCTAGATCTTGGACCACAAAAAGGTGATAATAGACATATTGGTTCGGCATGGTATAGTGATCGAGAGGCTGACCAAGCAGGTAAAGAAGATGCGAAAGACTCAGTCCAGCAAGAAGTTAGTTGAGTTGATGCAGGTGAAAGTGACTAAGATAGTTGAGGCAGGAAACTTGTCCTTTGACATGCTTATTGACCCAGCCTAGCCATACCCCACTTGAAATTCTCAAGATTCTCCTACCACTCACGTTGAGGAGCCCTGCCTTGAATCCAGTACTGCTGCTGCAATGTGTGACATGTTCACATATCATGCATCTCCCACGAACGATGATGATACTATCCATTTAGCTGAGCCGGCTAGGACTGACCTTACTGGTGATACCTTGATGATTGAGGAAGGTTATGGAGATTCTTCGCCCTTTTCTACTCTTATATATTTATCTTATTAAGCATTGGGGTCAATGCTTACTTTTATTTGGCTGGTGGAGAATTTGATTTGATTGGATAAATTTGATAACATTGGGATGTAATAATTGGATGATTCATTTTGTTAGTTTTTAGTAGTTTGATACATTTAGTAGTAATGTATAGTTTTGTTTTGGTAGTGTAAATACTATGCTTTTATTTCTTGTGATTGATAATAATCCTTTGGCTTTCTTAATGCCATATTTTTATCCAAAGGTGGTATCTTGTGTGTACCATGTGACTTTTCGTGAGGATGGACAATGTGACAACTTTCTTAAGGGAATTAGTCTGTTGCGTCTTTAGGTAGTAGTAGTAGTAGTAGTAGTAGTAGTAGTAGTAGTAGTGGTAGTAGTAGTAGCAATAAGTAGTAATGAATAAAATACCTAATCAATCTCCTCTATGAAAACATGTTAGTTATGCTATATGTGGTACCAACATACTTAACTACATGTTCATGGTTTGAGACAAGGTTGTTGTGAATCATTTTTGAGAAAATAACTATAGTAAACTGACTTTGAGGCTCTTCAGTTGTCTTTGATAATCATTAGATGATTGAGTAGACCATATAGATCTTTGACTCAATTGTGATTATTATGGGTTTTAGGCTCTATTTTCTTTTACGATTTATTTGCATGAGAGGTGATGTGGATTTTTGTTGATAGTCCAAGTACTTGAGTGAATAATCTAGAACTTTTCCTGAATGTGCTTCAAGGCAAAATTTTGAGTTTGCTTGATTTGAAAGATGATTGTAGCCTTTCCTTGGACCGTTTGAGATTTCAATTTCCACCTTATGATCATTATCCCTAGTCAACCCCTTTCGAGTCTTTTGCCTTTCTTTTTTGATAACCTTGTTGCAAGCCTTTCACCTTTTGAACATGATCTCCTCTTGGCACCCAAACCCTCCTAAGCACTCACATGTAGTTCGTGTCTCAAAGCATAAGTTTGGGGGAGAGTTGAGATAAAAGAGGTACAAAGACAGTAAAAAGAGAGAGAAAAAATGATCTCCATGAAAGAGAAAGAAAGAAAAGAAAGTAGTGTGAACAAAAAATAGCCCCAAAAGGGGAAAAAAGGGAGATTAATGAAATAGAGTGAGCCATGTATCTCTAGCATAAACATAAAAGGAAAAAAGGAATGGAATTTTCAAAAAAGAGTGATGGAAAGTCTCTCTAGCCTCCAGGAAGAAGGAATACCTCCAAGTATTCTAGATGTTCTATGACAAATGTGAACCAAGAAATGACAAGTGAAGTGCTTAAGGAACGGTGTAACCACTTGTATCCCATATAGTATCCTACCCCGAACCAAAATCCTTCATTACGACCCGAAAGTAGTCTTGTTTGATTTAGAAATTTAGTATGCTTACATTAGTGGAGATGTACATGAGGGGCAAGCCTATTGTACTTGAAGTTTAACTTGTGACCATTCTTTATGAGAGAAGAGTGAAACCTTTGATACACTAGAAATTGGGTGTTGAGATTTGAAGTGAGCAATGCAATTTTAAGGTAGAAGAGGAAGAATTTGGATTCCACCATGATTTGGATGAAGGAACAAGAAACCTTGATGAATTAAGTTAACTCATGAGGCTCAAATGTCACACTAGAAGTACATGAAATGAGCAAGTTGCACCTTTTTGAAAAATTTAAAACCTTGTTTAGAATGCATGAGCATTGTGGGTAATTGTTGGTCCCAACTGAATATAAATGACTTGTGGGTGACTCCTTGAAATTACCGTAGAATGTGGCAAGGAGGGTGCTAATCTAGTTACTTGAGGACAAGCAAAGACTTATGTTTGAGGGAGTTGATAAGTGTGGATTTTAACCACTTATTAGTATCTTCTTGGTATAGTTTTTAGCCCAAACGTATTATTTTTTGTCTCCTAATCTAATGAAAATAGTTGAACTACAGGTTTGCTGGAAAATATAAGCTCAATAAAGAAAAATGACTCAAAAAGGAGATGTTCTAGCCAAGTTAGCAAAGAGGAGAAGTGCTGAAAAAAGTGTAGTTCGTAGAATTACACATGCGGCCGCAAAAGCAAGTGTGGTCCGCAAAAGAAGGAATGCAACTATAGAAGAAGAATTGAAGCTTTAGGAACTTTTGGCAAAAGTGTGGTCCGTAGACTAAAATGTATGATCACACTTGGTCTGCAAAACAGGTTCGAATTGACAAGCTTGAAAAATCAGAAAATGAGCAGTTGAACACGTCTAAAGCCTTCTCAAATGCGGTCCGCAGAAATTAAAGTGCGGCCGCAAAAGCTGATGCGTGGCCGCAAAAGATGAAGCGCGACAACAGAACTCCTCCTGCTAAAAGCACATGCAATATCAATCCAGCAAAATGAGGATCATAAAAGCTTATGTGTGCCTGGAGAACCCTCCGAAGGGCATTTGTGTCAGAGATTTTGGTAGCCCTATAAATAGGACTTTATGAATTTATTAGGGCATCTTTTCATTGCAGCAGCTCGGAGTTCGGTAGTTTTAGCTATTTGGAGAAAGTTTGAGCTACAATTAGAGAGGATCATTTACTCTTTCATTTAATTTTATTTATATGTCTTTAAGTTATTCTTATTTATCTTTTCATCACTCTTAACACCGGTAGCTAGATTTTTATCTAAGGTTGTGATTCAACCCTAGTGTGTAAATCTTATGGATTATTAATATTATACTTTATTGATGGGTCAATGTTATTTATCTTTTTGTATGCTTTAAAGTTAGAATTGATGGTTGCAAACATTAATTCATGCCTTTTTTACCTTGTTCTTACTTGATAAAGAGGAACACAGTCTAGAAAACTTGGCAAACAAGATATTAAACTAGTTGAGTAATTGATTAGCTTAATTAACAAATTTGAACTAGAGATAGGGATATTCTAACTTGGACTCATATTCAATTGCACTTACAGCTACCCATTTGGAAGATAAATTGGGCATAATCACTCCATAATCGAGAGGTATTGAGTGAGTACTTGAGTATTGAGAGTCATAACAACTCCGATTTATCAAGCAAGCATAAACTGATTTTACCCATTAGGTTTACACCTAGGTTAAGATTACAACCTTAGGCTTTTCTCTATTTGATAAAACTTTAAAAACATTTTGATTATTACTTGTTTGCTAGCTTAGTCACAAATCTTAGTAGTTTAATTAGTGAAACTAATACCCACCTTCATTTGATAGTTAAATTTAGTTATATCAAGTTGCTCACTTAAGTGTTTACCATAACACCCAATATAAACTCCTTGAGGTTTGACCCTGACTCGCGTTGGGTTATTATTATTGTAACAACCATTTCAGATATCCTTATTTGGAGTGTGAATTAGATGTGATCAATCGCGGAAGTATGGGGCAGTGATGAAGCCTTCGCATTCGTGTTTGGTCAGTCGCATTCGCAGAGGGTCTAGTCTAGTAAGCCTTCATGTTCGCGATGGCCAGTGTCGCGTTCACGATAGGGAATCTTTGGGCAGAAGCATGTTTGTGCTTTGCAATCGCGATGCTTTGGTCCGCGATTATGAAGAGTAATACCTGGGAAGAATGTAATACCTTGGTCCCGGATCGCGAAGTTTAATACGGGACTTAAGCTCATTTCACCAAATTTTCTTTGGACTTACGCAGTTTGGGAGCTTTTTGAAGGAAATTTTTCATCAAGTATCATAAGGTAAGAGATTTTAACTTATTGTGAGTTAAATATATGGATTAGGTATAGATTTTAACACGAAAATTAGTAGAATTTTGGGATTTTATTGAAAAAACTAGAATTTGGTAAAAATAAGATTTAACCATGAAATTGGTCATGGAATTGGGTTTAAATTATATATTTGAGTTCGTGATGCCATGAGTAATAGTTATCTTCGAAATTTTCCAAAATTTTGGCGAGTGAGCCCAATGTTGACTTTTGTTAACTTTCCGAGTCGGATCGGGAATTGACTTTAATAGTTGTTTATGAGTTTTGAGTATATATTGATTGTTTTGTATGTCCTTTTGACTAGTTTTGAGTGTTTGGACGTCGATTTGAGGTGATTAGTTAGATATAAGAGACCAGTAATTGTGACGACCCAAAAGGTCATCACCTGTTTTTAATTAAATTTTGTGTCTCTAAGGCCTTGAAAACCTCATTTAGAGTTGCCTTGTTTTGCGTGCGCAGTCCGGCGCATATCCGGAAATCTTAAATATGAAATCCTGTAAAAAATGCTAAGTTTTGATGTTAAAATGAATAAATTTAACTTTGGTTAACATTTTGGGAAACGGACCCGGACCCGTGATTTGACGATCCCAGAGGGTCCGTAGGAAAATATGGGACTTGGGCGTATGCCCTGAATCAAATTCCGAGGTTCCGAGCCCGAGAAATGAATTTTTTTTTAAAAATTATTTTCTGAAAATGTTTAAGAAAATTGGAAATGAAATCTGATTAGAAAGCAATGGTATCGGGCTCGTATTTTGGTTCTGGTGCCTGGTACAGATCTTATATATGTTTTAAGTCCTTCCTGTAAAATTTGGTTAGAAACGTACGTCGTATAACGTGATTTGGATTTGAATTTCTAAATTTGAAACTTGATTAAGTTTGAGGAAAAGTTATTGATTTTGAGGTTTGATTCATTTTTTTTCAGGTTATTTAGGCGATTTGATCATACGGATAAGTTCGTATGATGTTGTTGAGTTAGTACGAGTGTTTGGTTAGGAGACCCGAGGGCTCGGGAGTGTTTCGGATGTGCTTCGGGAGGTTTTGAACTTATAAAATATTGCAGGTTTTTGTTGTTCAGTGCCCAGGGATTTTGTTCTTCGCGTTCGCATGGGCCCTCTCACGACGCTAAGGCAAATCTCCCAGATGCCAAACTTCTTCTTCGCAAATGCGAAGCTGGAGTTGCGAACGCGAGGCTAAAGGGGGGAAACCCTTCGCGAACGTGACAAAGCACATGCGAACGTGATGGCTTGTGAGCCTGGGCAGGGGCAGGGGTATTAAACCAACGCGAACGCAATAATAGGGTCGCGAACGCAAAGGCTCTAGGAGCTGATGCTCCACGAACGCGAAGGTCACTTAAGCTGGCTTCGTCGCGAACGCGACAGGCCTATCGCGAATGCAACAAGCCTATCGCGAACGCGTAGGCCTGTCCAGTGCTTTTTAAAATAGAACCAAAAATGGGATTTCATAAAATTTTCATAAACCCTTTCTTCTCCAAAGCTCCTAGGCGATTTTTGAAGCACTTCTTCACCAAAGTTTCTTTGGTAAGCATTGTTTAACTTGTTTTCTTCATTTTCTATCAACACCCACTAGAATTCTAGGCCTAAAACATGTAATTAAGGGTAGAAAATTAGGAATTTGGGTAGAACTAGGGCTTTTTGATTAATGGTGATTTAGACCTTATTTTGGGATCGATTCTGGAAATAATTATATATTTGGACTCGTGGGGGAATGGGGGATTTAATTTTCATCCGAACTCGTGTTTTGACCAAGGGGGCCCGGGGTCGATTTTTGGAAAGAATGATTGGAAAGCCATAATTAGGCATTGGGTTCGCATTGTCTAGCAATTATTGATGTTATGAAGTCATTTATGTATAGATACAATTGATTTGAATTCGAATTCGAAAGGAAAAGCGGTTTTTGAGGATTGAGTTAGCCGTGGAAGTTTGAGGTAAGTGTTTGGTCTAACCTTAGCTTGAGGGATTAGGAGTTGAGTCCTATTTGCTATGTGGTAATTGTTGAGTACAACGTATAGGCATGGTGACGAGTCTCTATACGTTGGTGTCTAGCATGACTGTGAGTCTTTAAATTGTGAATATCTTGATTTCGTTTTATCTTTCATGCCTTGGTGATGATTCCTATTTGTTGTGAAAAGCTAGTGGAAGGAAATTGTGACCTTTGAACATCGAGGAGCATTGGCTCAAGTTATATTACAAATTGCGAAAGTATATGAGATGATTGAACCCTTTGGAGCATTGGCTCAAGTGGTAAAGTGAGTTATGAAATATAAGTGAAAGAAAGAGAAAAAGTTATTAAATTATTCCCTTGCCAGGATATTGTTGCTTTGTTGATTATCTCCCTTGCCGGGATGTTGAGATTATTTAATTGTGTTCCCTTCTCGCGATTTCTATTAATATTTTGTTTATTCCTTTGCCCCTTTGTTTGTGATTGTTGTTTGGGTAAGGAAGAGTGTTAAAGCACTAAGGGTGATGCCGTGCATTTATTGTTATTGTGAGGAAAAAGTGCAAAGCATGAAGGGTGATATTGTGCCGCACGATGTACCATTCCGTGCCAATTCTATTGATTATATGTGAGGAAAGAGAGTAAAAGCATGAAGGGTGATGCCGTGCACATTTTATCATATATTTGCTTTGGTGAGGAAAGAGAGTAAAAACACGAAGGGTGATGCAGTGCACGTTTTTATTATATCATTGCTTGGAGAGGACGAGAGTATAAGCACGAAGGGTGATTGCGTGCACTTATTGATTTCTGATTCTTTATTGCTGTCTGAGTTATGTTGCTTCTTTCGTTACTTGATGACTCTTAATCGAAGTTGCTATCTTCCCCACAACATGCTCCCCCTCCCATATTGATTGGTTATCTCTGTATCTCTGTTCCTCTATATATATATATATATATATATATATATATATATATATATATAGCAGCATAGGTTTATGTGGTAGTCTGGTCTAGCATCGTCACTACCTCGTCAAGGTCAGGCTAGGCACTTACCGGCACATGGGTCGGTTGTGCTGATATTACAATCTGCACTCTGTGCAGATCCTGGAGTAGCTTTTGGTGCGCAGCAGTAGCTCGGGAGCCAGCCTTCAGTCCACTGAGACACCAAGTAGCCTTGCAGGCATCCGCAGGCCCAAAGTCTCCTCTATCTTTTATTTTATTCTGTTATCTCATGTATTCGAGACAAACAGTGTTATATTTCTTTCAAACGGTTGTATTTAGCACTCTTAGTAGTCCTTGGATATTGTGACACCAGGTTCTGGTTAGAAGCATGTGTTGGCTCAGGATATTTTGGTTTATATTTACTTAAGACTTCCACTAAATTTTGTATTCCGTTGTTATATAATTGTTTATTTTCCTGTTAATTTAATTGGTTAAAAAAGAATTAAAAACAAAATAGTTATTGATTTTTAAGATCGTGGCTTGCCTAGATTCTGAGAGTAGGCGCCATCACGACTCCCGAGATTGGAAAATCCGGGTCGTGACAAGTTGGTATTAGAGCTCTAGGTTACATAAGTCTCATAATTCACAAACGAGCTCAGTTGAGTTTTTAGGATCGGTACGGAAACGTCTGTATTTATCCCCGAGAGCCTACAGAGTTAGGAAAAGTTTCACATCTTCTTTTTCTTGTCGTGCGATTTTTTTTCTCAATGCTAATTGAATTTCTACTCTATTCTTTCGCAGATGGAGAGAACACGCACTTCCTTATCTACCACTCATCAGCCCGAGCCCCCAGCAGCAGTACCCACTAGGGGCAGAGGGCGAGGTCGAGACCATGCCAGAGGCCGAGGTAGGGGCAGAGCTCAGCCCCGAGCAGCATCACCAGTGGCAGAGCCTCAAGTTGATTTTTACGAGGAAGTTTCGGCCCCAGCAGTTCCGATGGGCCCAGCTCATGTCCCAGAGGGGTTTATTGCTACCCCAGTTCTTCAGGACGCTCTGGTTCAATTGGTGGGCCTCATACAGAGTGTCACCTGTGCAGGCTTGCTTCCTGTAGCACTAGCCACTTCTCAGGCTGGAGGAGGAGCCCAGACTCCTGCTACTCGTACTCCGGAGCAGGTAGCTCCCCAGATTCAGACTCTAGCAGTTCAGCCAGTTAGAGCAGCTCATCCGGGTGTGTTAGCCCAAGCCGGTGATGGAGCAGCTATGTCTGCCGATGCTTTGTGGAGATTGGATGGGTTCACCAAACTCTTCACTACTACCTTCAGTGGTGCATCTACCGAAGATCCTCAGGATTATCTGGACAACTGCTACGAGGTTCTTCGGAACATGGGTATTGTTGAGACCAATGGGGTTGATTTCACTACATTTCGCTTGTCTGGATTCACCAAGACTTGGTGGAGGGATTATTGCTTAGCTAGACCAGCAGGATCGCCAGCCTTGACCTGGGAGCAGTTCACATAGCTATTTCTGGAGAAGTTCTCCCTATTACATAGCGAGAGGCCTATCGGAGGCAGTTCGAGCGTCTCCAGCAGGGATCCATAGCAGTCACCCAGTACGAGACCAGGTTCATTGATTTGGCTCGCCATGCTCTTATTATACCTCCTAATGAGAGGGAGATAGGGAGACGATTTATTGATGGGCTCATCCAGTCGATTCGTCTCCAGATGGCCAGAGAGGCTGGGAGTGGGATATCCTTCCAGGAGTGGTCAATATGGCCCGGAGGGTTGAGATGGTATTATCACAGGGGGTTGGTCATAGGGCAGACAAGAGACCCCGTCAGTCAGGCAGATTCAGTGGTGCCTCATCTGGAGGAAGAGATTCGTATGATAGGGGTAATCCTCCTAGGCCCTTCCAGTCAGCACTCCAGGTTTCTCACGGTGCCTCAGGTGGCCGTGATTCTCACACGCATTATTCTAATCAGCAGCCCTTCAGTGCACCGCCAGCTCCTATCAGTGCACCGCTGCTTCAGAGTTTTCGAGGTGGTCATTCGGGTCGGCCGGGTCAGTAGTCTCAGCAGCCGAGGGCTTGTTGCACTTGTGGTGACACGATTCACATTGCTAGGTTTTTCCCTCAAGCACCGAGTAGCTCTAAGCATCAAGGTTCCCGTGTTATGGTTCAGGCACCAGGTGTTCCACAGCCCGCCCAGCTAGCTAGAGGTGGGGGTAGAGGTACTAGAGGTGGAGGTAGAGGTACTAGAGGTGGAGCTCAGACCTCCAGAGGTGGAGGCCAGCCAGCAGCAGGCCGTGCCAAAGAGGTAGATCAGAGTGGTGGGGCCCAATCCCGATGTTATGCTCTTCAGGCTAGGCCCGAGGCTGAGGCTTTCGATGCGGTTACTACAGGTACGGTTCTGGTTTATGATAGAGATGCTTCAGTGTTGTTTGATCCGGGGTCTACGTATTCGTATGTGTCATCTTATTTTGCCACGTACTTGGTCACGCCTAGTGATGCATTGAGTTTTCCTGTTTATGTGTCTACACCGGTGGGTGATTCTATTATGGTCGATCGAGTCCATCGTTCCTGTATACTGGTGATTGGGGGTCTTGAGAATCGTGTAGATTTGTTGCTTTTAGACATGGTTAACTTTGATATTATATTGGGGATGGACTGGTTATCAGCTTACCATGCTATCTTGGACTGTCACGCCAAGACTGTGACCTTAGATTTACTGGGAATGCCTCGTTTAGAGTGGAGAGGGACTTCTGGTCATTCTACCTGCAGTGTTATCTCGTATGTGAAGGCTCGGCGTATGGTCGAGAAGGGGTGTTTGGCCTATTTAGCCTATGTTCGTGATTCTAGTACTGAGGTTCCCTCTATTGATTCTGTGCCCGTTGTTTGTGAGTTTCCCGATGTTTTCCCTTCAAACCTGTCGGGCATGCCACCCGATAAGGATATTGACTTTTGCATTGATTTGGTATCGGGCACTCAGCCCATTTCTCTCCTGCCGTATTGTATGGCGCCGCCTGAGTTGAAAGAGCTAAAGGAACAGTTGCAGGATTTGCTCGAGAAGGGTTTTATTAGACCCAGTGTTTTGCCTTGGGGTGCACTGGTGTTATTTGTCAAGAAAAGGGATGGGTCAATGAGAATGTGTATTGATTACCGACAATTGAACAAGGTTACAGTCAAGAATAAGTATCCGCTGCCGAGGATTGATGATTTGTTCGATCAGCTTCAGGGTGCTAAGGTATTTTCCAAGATTGACTTGTGATCTGGCTACCATCAATTGAGGATTAGGGCATCTGATGTCCCTAAGACATCTTTCTGCACTCGGTACGGGCATTATGAGTTCTTGGTTATGTCATTCGGGTTGACAAATGCCCCCAACAGCTTTTATGGATTTGATGAACCGAGTGTTCAGGCCTTATTTGGACTCGTTCGTGATAGTATTCATTGATGATATATTGATATACTCCCACATCCAGGAGGAGCACGAGCAGCACCATAGAGTGGTTCTTCAGACTCTGAGGGATAGTCGTTATATGCTAAGTTCTTGAAGTGTGAATTCTGGTTAGGTTCAATTGCATTTCTGGGTCATGTTGTATCAGCAGAGGGTATTCAGGGGAACCTAAAGAAGATTAAGGCAGTCAAGAACTGGCCTAGACCAACATCAGTTGTAGAGATTCGAAGTTTCTTGGGGTGGCAGGATACTATCGACGGTTCGTGGAGGGGTTTTCATCTATTGCAGCCCTGATGACCAGATTGACCCAGAAGGGTTCCTAGTTCAGATGGTCGGACGAGTGTGTGGCGAGCTTTCAGAAGCTCAAGACAGCTCTGACTACAGCACTGGTGTTAGTTTTGCCCACAGGTTTAGGGCCTTATACAGTTTATTGTGATGTTTCCCGTATTGGGCTTGGAGCAGTGTTGATGCAGGATGGCAAAGTCAATGCCTATGCCTCGAGGCAGTTGAAGATTCATGAGAAGAACTATCTGGTTCATAATTTAAAATTGGCAGCCATTGTTCACGCATTGAAGATTTGGAGACATTATCTGTATGGCGTGGCATGTGAGGTGTTCACGGATCACAAGAGTCTTCAGTATTTATTCAAGAAAAAGGAATTGAATTTGAGGCAGAGGAGGTGGTTGGAATTGTTGAAGGATTACAATATCACCATTTTATATCATCCGGGAAAGGCCAATGTGGTGGCCGATGCTTTGAGTAGGAAGTCAGTCAGTATGGGCAGTCTTGCTTATATTTCGGTCGGTGAGAGGCCGCTTGCTTTGGATGTTCAGGCTTTAGCCAATCAGTTTGTGAGACTGGATGTTTTTGAGCCCAGTCGTGTGTTAGCTTGCACGGTCGCTCGTTCTTCATTATTGGAGCATATCTGTGATCGACAGTATGATGATCCCCATTTGTGTGTCCTTAGAGACACGGTGCAGTGCGGAGGTGCCAGGCAGGTTACCTTAGATGATGATGGAGTTTTGAGATTGCAGAGTCGAGTATGTGTGCCTAATGTGGATGGGCTTCAAGAGTTGATATTGGATGAGGCCCATAGCTCCCGGTACTCTATTCATCCGGGCACCGCGAAGATGTATCAGGATTTGCGGCAGCATTATTAGTGGCGTAGAATGAAGAAGGATATCGTAGCATATGTGGCTCGTTGTTTGAATTGTCAGCAGGTTAAGTACGAGCATCAGAGGCCAGGTGGTTTATTTTAGAGGATTGAGCTTCCCGAGTGGAAGTGGGAGCGTATCACGACGGACTTTGTTACTGGATTTCTGCTGACCAAGTCAGCGCATTTCATTCCTATGGCAGTCTCATATTCTTCTAAGAGGTTAGCTGAGATCTATATTCGGGAGATTGTTCGCCTTCAAGGTATGCCCGTATCTATCATTTCGTACCGGGGTACACAGTTTACCTCGCACTTCTGGAGAGCAGTTCAACGAGAGTTGGGGACACGAGTTGAGTTGAGCATAGTATTTCATCCCCAGACGGACGGTCAGCCCGAGCGAACTATTCAGATTTTGGAGGATATGCTCCAAGCTTGTGTTATTGACTTTAGAGGTTTGTGGGATCAGTTTTTGCCTTTAGCAGAGTTTGCCTACAACAACAACTACTAGTCGAGCATTCAGATGGCCCTTATGAGGCTTTATGTGGTAGGCGGTATAGGTCTCCGGTTGGATGGTTTGAGCCTGGAGAGGCTCAGTTGTTGGGTACGGATCTGGTTCAGGAGGCCTTGGACAAGGTCAGGATCATTCAGGATAGGCTTTGTTCATCTCAGTCCAGGCAAAAGAGTTATGCAGACCGCAAGGTTCGAGATGTGGCTTTCATGGTCGGTGAGTGGGTATTGCTTCGAGTGTCGCCTATGAAGGGCGTGATGAGATTTGAGAAGAAGAGCAAGCTTAGCACTAGATTCATTGGTCCATTCGACATTCTTGATAGAGTGGGAGAGGTGGCTTATAGACTTGCATTGCCACCGAGCTTATCAGCTGTGCATCCAGTGTTTCATGTGTCCATGCTTCGGAGGTATCACAGCGATCCAGCCCACGTGTTAGATTTCAGCACTGTCCAGTTGGACAAGGACTTGTCTTATGAGGAGGAGCCGATAGTTATTCTAGACTGGCAGATTTGTCAGTTGAGGTCCAAGAGTTTTCCTTCTATTCGTATTCAGTGGAGAGGTCAGCCTCCTGAGGCATCGACCTGGGAGTCTGAGTCCGATATGCGGAGCTGTTATCCTCATCTTTTCCCCAACTTAGATACTTCCTTCTTATGTCCGTTCGAGGATGAACGGTTGTTTTAGAGGTGGAGAATGTGACGAACCAAAGGGTCATCACCTATTATTAATTGAATTCAGTGTCTCTGAGACCTTGAAAACCTCATTTAGAGTTGCCTTGATTTGCGTGCACAATCCGGCCACATAGCCGAAAAGCTTAAATATGAAATCCTGTGAAAAATGCTAAGTCTTGACATTAAAATGAATAAATTTGACTTTTGTCAACATTTTGGGCAAACGGACCAGGACCCGTGATTTGACGATCCCGGAGGGTCCATAGGAAAATATAGGACTTGGGCGTATGCCCGGAATCGAATTCTGAGGTCCCGAGCTCGAGAAATGATTTTTTTTTTAAAATTGTTTTCTGGAAATGTTTAAGAACATTGAAAATGAAATCTGATTAGAAAGCGATGGTATCGGGTCCGTATTTTGGTTCTCGCACCCGGTACAGGTTTTATATATGTTTTAAGTCCTTCCTGTAAAATTTGGTTAAAAACGGACGTCATATGACGTGATTCGGATTTGAAACTTGATGAAGTTTGAGGAAAAGTTCTTGATTTTGAGGTTTGATTCATTGTTTTTGAGGTTATTTAGGTGATTTGATCGCACGGATAAGTTCGTATGATGTTGTTAGTTAGTAAGAGTGTTTGGTTAGGAGCGTCGAGGGATCGGGAGTATTTCGGATGTGTTTTTTGGGAGGTTTTTAACTTATAAAAAATTGCAGGTTCTTTGCGTTCGCGTGGGCCCTCTCGCGAATGCGTAAGGCAAATCTCCCAGGTTCCAAACTTCTTCTTCGCGAATGCGAAGCTGGAGTCGCGAACGCGAGGCTAAAGGGGGGGATATCCTTCGTGAACGCGACACAGCACACGCGAACGCGATGGCTTGTGAGTCTGGGTCGGGGTATTAAACCTATGCAAACGCGATCATAGGGTCGCGAAGGCTCTGGGAGCTGATGCTCCGCGAACGCGAAGGTCACTTAAGCTAGCTTCATCGCGAACATGACAAGCCTATCGCGAACGCGATGAAGGCCTGTCCAGTGAATTTTAAAATAGAACCAAAAACAGGATTTCATAAAATTTTCATAAACCCTCTTTTCTCCAAAGCTCCTAGGCAATTTTTGAAGCACTTCTTCACCAAAGTTTCTTGGGTAAGCTTGTCATTGTTTACCCAATTTTTGAACCATTGTTTAACTTGTTTTCTTCATTTTCCATCAACACTCACTAGTATTCTAGGCCTAAAATATGTAATTAAGGGTAGAAAATTAGGGATTTGGGTAGAACTAGGGCTTTTTGATTAATGGTGATTTAGACCTCGTTTTGGGGTCGAATTCTAGAAATAATTATATATTTGGACTCGTGGGTGAATGGAGGATTTGATTTTCGTCCGAACGTCGTGCTTTGACCAAGCAGGTCCGGGGTTGATTTTTGGGTTTTTGGAAAGAATGATCGGAAAGCTATAATTAGGCATTGGGTTCGCATTGCCTAGAATTTATTGATGTTATGAAGTCATTTATGTATAGATACATTTGACATGGAGTCGAATTCGAAAGGAAAGGCGGTTTTTGAGGATTGAGTTGGTCGTGGAAGTTTGAGGTAAGTGTTTGGTCTAACCTTAGCTTAAGGGATTAGGAGTTGAGTCCTATTTGCTATGCGGTAATTGTTGAGTACGACGTATAGGCATGGTGACGAGTATCTATACGCTGGTGTCTAGCATGGCCGTGAGTCTTTAAATTGTGAATATCTTGATTTTGTTGTATCTTTCATGCCTTGGTGATGATTCCTATTTGTTGTGAAAAGCTTGTGGAAGGAAATTGTGACCTTTGAACATCGAGGAGAATTGGCTCAAGTTATATCACAAATTGCGAAAGTATATGAGATGATTGAACCCTTTGGAGCATTGGCTCAAGTGGTAAAGTGAGTTATGAAATATAAGTGAAAGAAAGAGAAAGAGTTATTAAATTATTCCCTTGCCGGGATATTGTTGCTTTGTTGATTATCGCCCTTGCCGGGATGTTGAGATAATTTAATTGTGTTCCCTTCCAGGGATTTCTATTATTATTTTGTTTATTCCCTTGCCCATTTATTTGTGACTGTTGTTTGGGTGAGGAAGAGTGTTAAAGCACGAAGGGTGATGTTGTGCATTATTTGTTATTGTGAGGAAAAAGTGCAAAGCACGAAGGGTGATGTCGTGCCACACGATGTAACATTCCGTGCCGATTCTATTGATTGTATGTGAGGAAAGAGAGTAAAAGCATAAAGGGTGATGTCGTGCACATTTTATCATATATTTGCTTTGGTGAGGAAAGAGAGTAAAAGCACGAAGGGTGATGCAGTGCACGTTTTTATTATATCATTGCTTGGAGAGGACGAGAGTTTAAGTACGAAGGATGATGGCGTGCACTTATTGATTTATGATTCTTTATTGTTGTCTGAGTTATGTTGCTTCTTTCGTTACTTGATGACTCTTAATCAAAGTTGCTATCTTCCCCACAGCATGCTCCCCCTCCCATATTGATTGGTTATCTATGTATCTCTGTTCTGCTGTATACATATATATAACTGCACAGGTTTATGTAGTAGTCTGGTCTAGCCTCGTCACTACCTCGCCGAGGTTAGGCTAGGCGCTTACCAGCACATGGGGTCGGTTGTGCTGATACTACACTCTGCACGGTGTGAAGATCCCGGAGTAGCTTTTGGTGCGCAGCAGTAGCTCGGGAGCCAGCCTTCAATCCATTGAGACACCGAGGTAGCCTTGCAAGCTTCCGCAGGCCCGGCGTCTCCTCTATCTTTTATTTTATTCTGTTATCTCATTTATTTGAGACAAAACAGTGTTATATTTCTTTCAAACGGTTGTATTTAGCACTCTTAGTAGTCCGTAAATGTTGTGACATCAGGTTTTGGTTAGAAGCATGTGTTGGCTTAGGATATTTTGGTTTATATTTACTTAAGTCTTCCGCTAAATTTTGTATTCCGCTGTTATATAATTATTTATTTCCCTGTTAATTTAATTGGTTAAAAAGGAATTAAAAACAAAAGAGTTATTGATTTCTAAGATCATGGCTTGCCTAGCTTCTACGAGTAGGCGCCATCATGAATTACGAGGATAGGAAATCCGGGTCGTGACAGTAATGGACTTGGAAGCAAGGTAAATCTCTTGCATAATCTTTTAAGAGGCAATTATCCCCCTATGTATTTTATTTGTTAAGTGCTACGTGTTATGGATGCTACATACATATGAGGTAACGAGCATCCATGCGTAATCTAGATTTATGTTTATGTCCGAGTAGACTTAGACGTACATCATGTCTTGACTGTACTACTTGAATTAAACATGCTTGTTGATTGGTTGAATTTTAACTAAGACTTAGACTAGAATTCACGTATTGACCGAGCCTCTTTACCTTGTGCTTTGGCGGGATATTTGATTGTCTCTAACAATTATATTTTCTCTTGCATTCCTATCCTCGTGTTGTGTTTATGCGATCGGTAGTTCCGTGTCTTATTGACCCACAGGCATCTTCGCGGGTGAGAAAGTTTCTCTATTCCTATGGGATCAGGTCGTACGCCTCGGCAGTGCTATGAAATAACATTACGGATCAAGTTGTACGACCTCAGCAGTATTATGAGATGCATCTATAGATCGGGCTCTACGACCTCGATGGTGTACACTATTATTATGGATCGGACCGTACGACCTCGGTAGTGCACACTATTATTATGGATCACGCTGTATGAATTCAACGGTATTATGAGATGCATCTATGGATCGGGTCATACGACCTCGGCAATGTATACTATTATTATGGATCGGACCATATGACCTCGTCAAAATTCATGGGCAATATTCGATAGGGTGTTAGAGTACACATGAGCTTTTCCTGACTTGAGATTTGATATTGTCTTTGTTACCCTTGTTTCGTTCGATGCAGCAATTGGTATCTGATGATTTCATACCTATTTTTATGTTGAAAATTAAGTTATTTACATTTATCTGTTTCGTTGCTACTTGTTGTGTTTCATACGTGTCTACTTTTATGTACTTTGTTATTGGTCCATTAGTAAGTGTCGATGTTGACCCCTCGTTACTACTTCTTTGAGGTTATACTAATTACTTACTGGGTACGCATTGATTTACATACTCATACTACACTTATGTACTAATTGTGCAGGTACTGAGACAGGTACATCAAGTGATCACTCGGGCACGTAGTCGCATGTGCGGGAGACTTAGTGGTGAGCTGCTTTCCATTCCTCGACCCACAACACCCAGAGTCTCCTTCCCCCTATGTTTATTTTGTTATATTTATTTTCATTCCAGACAGTAGTTATAGTAATATTGTATATTCTACTAGATGCTCATGCAGTTGTGACACCGGATTTCGAAGATTTTAATAGAAGTTCATGCTTGTACCTAATATTTATATCATTGCAATTTATGCTTGGTTCATACTTTGTGACTTAGAAAGAATGAATGTATTTTACTATGGTTTCTAAACTTAATTCCGCTTTATTAAGAAAATTCTTGATTTTAAAAGTATTATGAATGGATGATTGTATTGGTGGTTTATCATTGGCTTGCCTAATGGTAACGTTGGGCGCCATCACGATCTATGGTGGAAAGTGGATCATGACGCACAATGATTTAGAATTGATATTTTAATGATTTAACTATTTGAAAGTATAATGTTTATTGAATAAAGTTATAATTATAGTTAATATTTAAAAATTAGGATGAGCTAATATTAAAAATTTGAATTAACAAAAACTAAGTGATTTTCTTTAATATTGAGAACAAATAATTAAGTCATTGAATTAACTAATTAGCAAAAAAAATTCAATTCAATTATTTTTCAAATTCATCATATAAATAAATTTATTTATCAACTTGACAAAACACTTAAGGTACATAAATTAATTTTCGTGAATAGCATTAATGGTGAATGAAATAAAAAAAAATACCGTTATAATATAAAATTAAGAGTCAAATTGATAACAATGTGGATTTGAAGCAATAAGAATAATTGGACATAATAAACGAGTTATATTTTCTTTCTTGTATTCAGTCCAATAGGTGATAATGTCTCTTTATACACTGAAATTTTAACAGATCAAGATAAATATTAAATTCAAGACAACTCTTGAAATATTAGGAATCTATTGGGGTTACTTGGTGACTACTCCATCCAAACCTTAATTCATGCATATAAATAAGGATATTTGTATCCTTCAAAAGGGATCTCAGCAATTCCATAAAATCTTGGAATATGCACAAAGAGATCAAATATGAGATCTCTGAAATTCCATGAATATTCGTTAAGAGATTAAAGACATGCCAAATACATCTTGCTTAAATCTTACGTTCGAGAAATATACCGCTAAGGCCCTCGAATCACGTAGAATAAATCGGAGAGAAAAATCAAGGGATAAACAGAGTTGTAACCTGCAATGTTTATCAATAAAATTCATTTTTCTTTATAGTTATTTGTGATTGCAGTTTTATTTATTTTCTGCACAAATTTATTGCAAACAAATTGGCACGCCCAATGGGACCAGTTCTGTCTTTCATCTCTTCCTCCTACAAATCAAAACCTTCAGGTTTCAAGATTATATGTTGTGATGGTCGGGTACTTCAAGTCTCGTCTTCAAGTTTCAGCAAGCCTGCACCTCGGCAAATCTTGAAGTAGGGAGCATTTATCGACACTGAAATTTTAACAGATCAAGATTAAATGTTAAATTCAAGTCAACTCTTGAAATATTAGGAGTCTATTAGGGTTACTTGGTCGCTACTCCACTCAAACCCTAATCCATGCCTATAAATAAGGCTACTTGTGTCCTTCAAAAGAGATCTCAGCAATTCCATAAAATCTCGGAATATGCACAAAGAGATCAAATATGAGAACTCTGAAATTCCATGAAACTCTTGAAATATTCGTTAAGAGATCAAAGGCATGTCAAATATGTCTTGCTTAAATATTACGTTCGAGAACTATGCCGCTAAAGCCCTCGAATCACGTCGAATAAACTGGAGAGAAGAATCAAGGGATAAACAGAGTTGTAACCTGCAATATTTATCAATAAAATCTCTTTTTCTTTATAGTTATTTGTGATTGCAGTTTTATTTTTTTCTGCACAAATTTTTGCAAACAGTCTCGCTATATTCTTTTATATATTAAGTTATTTATTATAAAATATTAATAAACATTCGTTATTCTTTATAATTTACATTGTCACTATCAATTTTAGGAGGTATAGTGTCAAGTTTTGCATCCTAAATTTTTGAAAGACTAAAAGATTCAATTTTTAACTTATGATATAAGTCTTTTTTAAATCACAATTAAGGTATTTGAAAACTTTTGTAATATATGACATCTTTTACTTATTGAGCTAGCTAAATGAGAATAATATTTATCATGTTCAGGTTCTTTTAATATTTTTATAATTTCATATAACTCAAATGAATAATCTAATAATATTTATGTAATTTTTTAAAAATTAGGTATTCATCGATACAGGTACATGCGTAAAGCGCATACACTAAAGACTAGTATAGTATAGATAAATAAAAATAAATATAACTTACTCCTATCATGATAATCTCATTTAATTACATATTCTATACATAATTACCAATTGTATTTAAAGTAATATGTTAGGCTCCATTTTTTTACAATATAAGCTTCAAGCTTAGCTAGTTTTATCAGTATCTTTAAGACCCACGAGGCACGATCACCAAATTTCTCAATTACTAATCCTTCGTTTAATCAAATCAATAAGAGAAGAGGAAGAGGGATTTACATATGGTATTTATCGACTTAGATAAGGCTTACGATAAAGTGCCGAGGGAGGTGTTGTGGAGATGTTTGGAGGCTAGAGGCATTCCTGTTGCATACATTAGGGATATTAAGTACATGTATGAAAATGCTAAGACTCGGGTGAAGATAGTGGGAGAGGACTCAGAACACTCGATTATAATGGGGCTGCATCAGGGGTCAGCCCATTCTCGTTTGCCTTGGCGATCAATGCGTTGACGCGTCACATTCAAGTGGAGGTGTCATGGTGCATGTTATTTGCTGATGATATTATACTGATTGACAAGACGTATTGTAATATTAACTAGAGGTTAGAGGTATGGAGATAGACCTTGGAGTCTAATGGTTTCAAGCTGAGCAGGACCAAAACATAATACTTGGAGTGCATGTTCAGTGGTGTAACTAAGGAAGATGACGAAGACATGAGGCTCGATTCATAAGTCATCCCTAAGAGAGATAGTTTCAAGTACCTTGAGTCTATTATACAAGGGAATGAGGAGATTGACGAGGATGCCACACACCGTATTGGGGCTAGACTGAATAAAATGGAGGCTCGCTTCTCGTATTTTATGTGACAAAAATATGCCACCAAAACTTAAAGGTAAGTTCTATAGTGCGGTGCTCAGACCGACTATCTTATATGGGGTGAAGTATTGGCCAGTCAAGAACTTCCATGTTCAGAATATGAAGGTGGCTGAGATGAGGATGTTGAGGTGGATGTGCGGGCATACTAGCTTAGATAAAATTATAAATAAAGTTATCGGGGACAAGATGGGTGTGGCCTCTATGGAGGAAAAGTTGCGGGAGGCGAGACTTAGATGGTTCGGACATGTGAAGAGGAGAAACACTGATGCTCCGGCGAGGAGGTGTGAGAGGCTAACATGGGAGGGCTAATGGAGAGGTAGAGGCAGGCCAAAGAAGTATTGGAGAAAGGTAATTAGGCAAGATATGGAGTTGCTCCAGCTCAATAAGGACATGACCATGGATAGGGAGGTGTGGAGGTTGAGAATAAAGGTAGAGGGTTAGGTGGCCGAGTGTTGTCCTTGTTTGTAGAAGTAGCTTTTATATACCACTTGGTATCTTTTGTGCTTTTTGGTACCCCTACACTTCTGTAACTACTTGTTGTTGTCTTGTGTCTCGGTTTCCTGATTGCACTTCCTACTACTAGTTTGTAGTTCTACTTCGATTGTTAGATCATATTGCTTGCTATTGACCTTCCCCTCACCCTGTCCTGAGCCGAGTGTCTACTAGAAATAACATCTCTGCTTTACTGGAGGCAGAAGTAAGGTCTGCGTACACTCTACCCTCTTCAGACCCCTCTTGTGGGATTATATTGGGTTGTTGTTGTTGTTGTTGTGTGAGAGTATGGGGGAGAGGCATTTTACGTAATACAGGGCGAGGCGAGAGCCTCAAGACATGGGGCGTAAGCCCCACATATCTTTATTTTTTGAAATTTATAAATTAATAATATAGCAGTATAACAGAAAAAAATATATAAGATATATTAAAAGTTCAAGAAAACTAATTGTTTTAAAGAAACTCATACAAAATAAAATATCTAGCATGTTTTACAAGTATAAATAATGCAATACTATTAAATTTACTATGAAACATAAATTAACTACAACATCTTAACTTTCAAGCATTTAAAAATTATATTTCTTAAAAAATATTATCAAAGAGCATATTTTACCCAAGACCTCAACAAATTTTATCAACATTGTGATTAAAATATTACTCTTTCATGAGTAAATATAGAGTTATATTTAAATAGTAAAATAATAAATGTATGATAATTTTGAGAGACATAGAACTAAGACATAAAGATCTATCAAGTAAAGATATAAATATTGGTTATCTATTTTCAGGAGAAATATTCAAATGATATTCACCCTCTCGATGTTCTCAATTAGTAAATATGCAATATTATGGTTCGTTATTTGAGTTATTCACAATTTTCATATTCCTATAGATAAAAAGAGCTTTAATAATTTATTTCTTAAAGAATATTGAGAGTCAACAGTGCTAATTAGTAAATTCAACACATGATTTGTATAAGAACTGTTAGGCGAGTCTCGAGCTTTGAGCGATAGGCGTGTTTAGGGAGCACAGTCGAGCGCTTGGGGGCGTAAGCCTCACAAAACTAAGTCCCACACACGAGTCTCAAGGCGTTCTGATATGTCACGACCCAAATTTTCCACCCTCGGGAATCGTGATGGCAACTACTCGTAGAAGCTAGGCAAGCCACGAAGTTCAGAAATCTTTAACTCCTTTGTTTTAATCATTTTAACAACTTGCATTTAACAGATGATCAACATTAAATAAAAGCAGAATATGAGATTTAAGCGGAAGCCTTAGACAAAATAAACCAAAATAATACGGAAATCAACATATGCCTCTACCTAGAAACTGGTGTCACAACATTCACGGACTATCTATCATTACTACATATAAGTGTTTGAAAGAAAGAACATAGTCTGTCTCGAGTACAAATGATAACAAAACATAAAAACTGATAGAAGAGACGTCGGGCCCGCGGACGCCTGTAGAGCTACCTCGGAGTCTCGATGAGCTGAAGGTTGGCTCCTCTACTGCTGCTGATCAAGGGTTGCTCCGGTATCTGCACAGAGTACAGAGTGTAGTATCAGCACAACCGACTCCATGTGCTAGTAAGTGTCTGGTCTAACCCCGACGAGGTAGTGATGAGGATAGGACCAGACTCCAGATAAACCTGTGTAGTCATATATATACATGGCGGAAAATAAACTGATACAAGAAATAAAAGCTGGGAAGGGGGAAACATGCTTCGAGGATAGCAGATAAAAACAGAATCTTAAGAGAATAATAAGGAAACAAAAATTTAACTTCTAATACGGATAAGGAAAATAAAGGCAGATTTCACTTTCAGTTCACATCTTGTTGCAGGCGTGCAACCCGATTCCATTTCTCATATTTTGTGATAGGCGTACCGCCCGTTCTCATTTATTTAAATTTCGTGGTAGGCGTACCATCCATTCCCATTTCATTAAATCTCGTAGTAGGCGTACCACCCGCTTCCATTTTATTAAATCTCGTGGTAGGCGTACCATCCGCTTCCATTTTATTAAATCTCGTGGAAGGCGAATCACCCGTTCCCATTTCATTAAATCTCGTGATAGGCGTACCACCCACTCCCATTTCAAGCCAATACAAAATCACAATGACATCCCGGCAAGGGAACAAAATAATATAATAATTTCCCAGCATGGGAATAAAATAATATAATAACTTTCCAGCAAGGGAACAAAAATATCGAAACAAACATCCCGGCAAGGGAGAATCAGCTATAACCAATCTTAACTCAACTTCTACTCAGCTCAATTAATACCAATACTCAGTCATAAATAAATTCCACGAAAATAAGCGAAATCATTGCCCAATATCAAGAATCATCAATTAAAGCATCCGTAGAATCACTTAAGAACGCAACAAATATCAATTTAAGACTCACGGTCATGCTCGACACCAACGTATAGATATTCGTCACCATGTTTATATGTCGTACTCAACAAGAAACAATTAGCAAATAGGACACAACTCCAAATCCCTCAAGCTAAGGTTAGACCGGACACTTATCTCAAACTTCCACGGCCAACTAAAGCCTCAAATACCGCCTTTATTTTCAAATTTGGCTCCAACACAATCGTATCTATGCATAATCAATTTAATAACACCAATAAATGCTAAACAATCTAATTCCAATGCTTAATTATAGCTTTCTAACTAATCTTCCCAAAAATTCAAAAATTGACCCCGGATCCGCTTGGTCAAAACACAAGGTTCGAACCAAAATCCGATCACCCATTCAACCACGAGCCTGAATATATAATTATTTTCAGAATCGACCCCAAAATGAGGTCTAAATCACAATTAATCAAAAAGTCCTAACTCTACCCAAATCCCTAATTTTCTACCCTTATTCACATGATTTAAGCCTAGAAATCTAATGGGTGTTAATGGAAATTGAAGAAAATGAGTCTAAGATTACATGCCTATGAATTTGTGGTGAAATACTGTTTCAAAAATCGCCCAATTTGGAATTGAGATGAAGAAGTTATGAAATTTTGAACAAATCCCGTATTAGTTATTGTTTTAAGTGTTGAGCGATAGGGTTCATCGTGTTCGCGAGAACACTATTGCGATCGTGAAGGCTGCCAGTAAGTGGACTTATGCGATTGCGTGTTCTTCCACGCGTTCGCGAAGGGTTGAACCCCCTGACCTTCACGTTCGCAGACACACGTACGTGTTCGCGTATTAGAACGACCAAAATCCTAGCCCCCTACAATTAACACTACGTGTTCGCGTCACACTGGTCGTGTTCACGATGAGCAATCCCCCACTGCTCCGCGTTGGCGACTGTGGCTTCGCGTTCGCGAAGGAAAAATCCACACCTGTCCCCATTTACCTTACATGATCACGAGAGTGACTACGCGATCGCGATGAACAACAGGCCTGAGCACCTGTAGCAAAAAATCTGCAATTTTTCCCTAAGTCCAAAACTTCCCGAAACATATCCGAAACACACCCGAGCCCTCGGGGCTCCTAACCAAACATACGTACTAACTCAACACCATCATACAAACTTATCCGTGCGATAAAATCACCAAAATAACCTCAATAACAATGAATTAAACCTCAAAATCAAAGGATTTTTCTCAAACGTCATAAAACATTAACTATAGCAATTTAGGCCCGAATCACGTCAAACGACGTCCATTTTTCTCCAAATTTTACAGAAATATCTTAAATCATATATAAGACCTGTACCGGTCACCGGAACCAAATTATGGGCCCGATACTAATATGTTCAAATCAAATTTCATTTCGAATTTTCTTAAACAATTTTAGAAAACAATTTCCTTTAAAAATTCAATTCTCGGGCTCGGGACCTCGGAATTCGATTCCGGGCATATGCCCAAGTCCCATATTTTCCTACAAACCCTCCAGGATCGTCAAATCATGGGTCCGGGTCCGTTTACCCAAAACATTGACCGAAGTCAAATTAACTCATTTTATAGCCAAATTTTACCATCTTTTACAGATTTTCATATTTAAACTTTCCGGCTACGCGCCCGAACTGCGCACACAAATTGAGGCAACTCTAAATAAAGTTTTCAAGACCTCGGAAACATAGAATTTAATTTAAAATAAGTGATGACCTTTTGGGTCATCACATCCTCCACCTCTAAAATAATCGTTCGTCCTCGAACGGACATAAGAAAGAAGTACGTGAGTCAGGAAAGAGATGGGGATAACGGTTCCGCATATCGGTCTCGGACTCTCAGGTCGATGCCTCAGCAGGCTGATGCCTCCACTGAACACGAACATAAGGAAATCTCTTCGACCTCAACTGACGAACCTACCAGTCTAGAATAGCTACCGGCTCCTCCTCATAAGACAAGTCCTTGTCCAACTGGACAGTGCTGAAATCTAACACGTGGGATGGATCGCCGTGATACCTCCGAAGCATGGAGACATGGAACACTGGATGCACGACTGATAAGCTCGGCGGCAATGCAAGTCTATAAGCCTCCTCTCCCGCTCGATCAAGAATCTCAAATGGACCAATGAACCTAGGGCTAAGATTGCCCTTCTTCCCGAATCTCATCACGCCCTTCATAGGCGACACTCGAAGCAATACCCGCTCACTAACCATGAAAGCCAAATCTCGAACCTTGCGGTCGGCATAGCTCTTTTTCCTGGACTGAGCTGTACGAAGCCTATCTTGAAATTGTCCAAAGCATCCTGAACCAGATCTGTACCCAACAACCGAGCCTCCCCCGGATCAAACCATCAAATCAGAGACTGACATCATCTACCATATAAAGCCTCATAAGGAGCCATATGGATACTTGACCGGTAGCTGTTATTGTAGGAAAACTCCGCTAAAGGCAAAAACTGATCCCACGAGCCTCCAAAGTCAACGACACAAGCTCGGAACGTATATTCCAATATCTAAATAGTCCGCTCGGACTGTCTGTTTGTCTAGGGATGAAATATATGCTCAACTCAACCCACGTGCCCAACTCTCACTGAACTACTCTCCATAAATGCGAGGTCAACTGCGTACCTTGGTCCGAAATGATAGACACGGGCACACCATGAAGGCGAACAATCTCTCGAATATAGATCTCAGCTAACTTCTCAGAAGAATAGGAGATCTCCACAAGAATGAAATATGCTGACTTGGTCAACGTATCAATAATGACCCATACTGCGTCGAGCTTCTTTTGAGTCTGCAAAAGTCCAGTAACGAAGTCCATAGTGATCCGCTCCAACTTCAACTCGAGAAGCTCAATCCTCTAAAATGAACCACCGGGCCTCTAATGCTCGTACTTGTGACGACCCGATTCGTCGTCACGTGAGTTACCACCCCGTTTTCTCCATTATATGCTTGTTCATGTTTCAATATATGTACTTGGTGAATTTTAGTCAATTCGGATCGAGTTTGGTAGGAAATGAGATGACTAGTCTCTTTAATGAAGGAATAGTTTGGAAAATTCAACCGGACGTTGACTTGTGAGTTAGAGGGCTCGGAATCTAATTTCGATGGTTTGGTTAGCTTCGGGGGATGATTTTAGACTTAGGAGAGCGATCGGAATCGAATTTGGAGGTCCGGTATAGAAATAGGCTTGAATTGGCGAAGTTGGAATTTTGGCAAATTCCGGCCGATAGGTGAGATTTTGATTCGAGGGTCGGAATGGAATTCTGAGGGTTGCAGTAGCTTCGTTAAGTGATTTTGGATATGTCTGCAAATTTTCAGGTCATTCGGACGTCGTTTGGTCGGGT
>MU780810.1:11603-22965 GCA_026770625.1 Nicotiana glauca
CATCTGTTTCTACTATCTTTGGCCAAGTAGGATTGGCAAGAGTTAAACAAGGGAGGTTATGAACCTTTTGTTTAATTCTTTTGACTGATTCAGTATGATTATCAGTCCAGGATTTGGGGTTCTTATTTAATCTATCATAAAGAAGAGCAGTATCCTGAGCAAGGTCCTTTATAAAAGGATAAATATAATTTAAACTACCAAGAAAACGTTCGAGTTGGGTTTTATCAGTAATTATATCTGGAAATTTAGAAGCAAATTCGATACTTCTATTGATAGGAATGATCCTACCTTTTTCAATGTTATGACCCAAAAATCTAACAGAAGTTTGGAAAATCATCATTTTTGGTTTTGATATTACTAAACCATTTTGAATAAGAATTTTCTTAAATAAATCTAAATGTTTAAAATGAGATTCTATATTTTTTAAAAATACTAGAATGTCATCAATATAAACTATTATGAAATCTGTATAAGGAAGAAAGATATCATTCATAATTTTTTAAAATTCAGAGGGAGCATTTTTCAAACCAAAAGGCATAACATTCCATTCATATTGGCCCATTGGTACATTAAAAGCAGTTTTATATCTATCTGATTCAGATATCTGAATTTGCCAATAACCTGATTTTAAATCAAATTTTGAAAATATAATGGCATTAGGTAACCTATCAAGTAAATCTTTTTTATTAGGAATAGGATATCTAATCCATTTTAAAACCTTATTTAGAGATTTATAGTTAATAACTAATCTAGGAATTCCTCGTTCATGTTCAGCATGCTTGTTTACATAAAAAACAGTACAAGACCATTTGGACTTGGAGGGTCTAATTAAACCCTTTTGCCTTAAGGAATCAATTTCCTTTTTGCATAACTCCAAATATTCAGAGTTCATTTGGCAAGGTCTGGCTTTGGTAGGAATATTATCCTCCGAAAAATCTTCTTCATAAGGAAGATTTATGATATGCTTTTTTCTGCTCCAAAATTGATTTGGGTGGTCACCACAAATAGAAGAAGAAAATTGATTTTTGAGAAAGTTTATTTTCTCAACTAACTTAGGATTTTTAAAATCCTGATCAATAGTAATGGAACAAATTTTATTCTTCAAAAATTCAATTTGATTTTCCTTTGAAGAAATATTATTAGAAATAATCTCGTTTAGAAAACGTTGGACAGACTGAGTTATAAACTCAAAAGTGATACTCTTACCACCATAAGTGCCTGTAAAACTTTTTGTATCCCCATATAAAAAAAGTATTAATTTTATAAAAAATGGAACACCAAGTATTACATCTCTGTCTATATCTTTTACCAAAATAAAACTTTCAGGAATACATATATCTTGTTGGCAAATATAAGCTTTAGGTAATTTATATAAAATACCCATTGAATTACCACTAGCATTTTTTAAACGATGAGTGGTCTTATGAAAATATCTGGAGGGTATTACTCCTTCTTTTATATAATTTAAATCTGCTACACTGTCAAATAAAGCAATAAACTTTTTTTTTGAAATTGTAGTCTATTAGCAGAGTTATTTTTAGTAAAAACTTTTGGATGAAAAAATATTGGAGTTTTTCTAAAAATTCATCTTCAGAAAAATCTATGGAAGCAAGTAAAGTACTAGCAGTATTTTCTTCTGAAGAACTTGGAGCTGTATTAAGCTCAGTGATTTTTATATTGGAATTTGAAGTAATTACTTCAGAATTTTCTAATCTGAAAACTCTTTTATCCAATGCTATATGAGAAGACTTTAATTCCGAGATTTGCTTTTTGAGATAAGTTATCTCTGTGCTTAAATCTTGGACTCTAGCTGGCCTATCAAGCTGGGGTTTGTTTTTCCCATTCGTTGAATTGCAGACATGGTGTAAGGTCTTGTTGGAGATGGGATATTATCCACCTCTATTTCTTCCTCTAAATTAAGTAGGAAACTTGTCAATAATTTGTGACCTTAATTCTGGGTCTTTAATAACCCTCAACAACTCTATCATGTTGTTGTTAGTCAAGAAATTGATTGTCAAGTCTTTAAACTGGGAGTAGACATTAAAGAGTTCATCATTAGGAATGCAACACTGATTGGAGCATTGTCCTTTATTATAGAACTCTTGGTCATCTTCAGAAGATGAAATATAATCTTCTTCTTGAAGCACTCTCAAGTCTTCACTGGTTGAAGACTCGTGACCTGTTTCATCATCAGAATTCTCCGGAGAAGAATTTAGGAAAATTTTGCAAAGAGAATCTTTAATATTCTCATCTAAATCAAGTTATTTTATTTTATCCTTGATTTTGCAATCTTTTGCATAATGGCCTACTCTTCCACACTTATAGCAGGCTTGAGGATTTTTTGCTTTAACATAACCCTTTCTGGCTTTATGAAAAGCCTTCCTTCTTTGGGTCTTTTCACGCATCTTTTCAGGCGAACCCTTTTTCTTTTTGATGTCCTTTTTCTTATGGGACTTTTTCCTCTTTGAAGGAATGTCAATGGCGAATTGTTCACAGAATTCACCTAATTGTTGTCTCTCAGTGAGACGATGTTTCTTAATTTTTTGGTTTAGCTTTATTTCATTGCAAAGGGCTAAACTTTCCTGAGTGCATACACTAATAAGTTTACCATATGAGTAAGTATCATAATTGATACTCATCCCTGTGCCTCTAAGGACTTTTTGAATCCTTTCAGCGAATAAGGGAGGAAGTCCATCTATGAATTTGGCCTTCCAATGAGACTACTCTCTCGTAAATCCATCACTCTAGATAAGAAAACATCTTTATACCATCTAAAAGATGTAAGGGTTTTACATCTTAAATTCTGAAGCATAGTTATGATAGTTTCACTATTATTATTATTATTATTATACCGTACGTCTTTGACTTCTGATTTAAATCCCTATATTAAAGGCAACCTTTTTTCTTAATTTTGTCAAGTTAGGCTTAAAAGTAAATTAAAATCCTTAGTTACCTTATTATAATGGAATTACTATATCTCAATTCTTTAAAATCCGCTAAACTTTCACGCACTCTTCCACGTCTCTTCACCTCTCTAAACCCTCAACTATCATCTTTCAATTTAGTGAAGGAAGAACTCTGATTACCGCTGCTGCTTGTAAGCTTCCGTGAAGGTAAGAATTTCTCCTATACCTAAAGCATATGTGCAAAGAGGCCTTTTGTTAGTGTTTAATTTATTGTGAGTGTTCATCATTCTCGCACCAGAACTGTTGTGATCATTGTTTAATTTTGCGTTAACTATGGAACTAAGATAGAGCAATTCCCCCAACGATTTATATTCCTATCTTATATATAGAATTGAAGTTTTTTCAGTAATATTTTTTAAATTATTTCTGTTTGTATGATTTGTTTGGTTTTTTCTGATTACCAGTGTCTAAAATTTAAATATGCAATAAGTGCGAAGGAATATATATGGTGATTTTCCAGCAATATCTTCCGATTCTTGTTCTTGTGTTGTGTAATTTCAAGAACTAAAGAAGGGTTAGTTTCAAGTAGATAGCTATTAACTGAGTCAAAGTTTGAAAACTACTAGTTTTGTTCGTTGGCGTGAATAGAATTAAGAGCTTTCTTATCCATGAAACATGGTGAAGAAATTTAAAATAGTTGCTCAGTATGCTATGTAAAAACAGTAGAAAAAAAAAAAGAAATTTGCACCTGTAAGATACATTATAATTAATAGAACTTCTTTTAATGATAACCTTAATTTTAGTTTTCTTCTTATCTTTTTCCATCCTCAAGTTTTAATAGCTACATGTTCTTATACAATGTGGCTGATAATAATTTTATGGTAAAGAAGTTAGAGCACCCATCACTTTTAATTTTGGATTCGTCATTGCATAAATATCAATATCACTGATAATTGTTGCCATCAACCGTAGAATTATTAGAAGCCTCTTAAGTTATTCGAGTATCTTGGAGCGAAATAATTTTTCTTTTACTTGGTTATAGGCAAAAACTTATTTTCAAATTATTTTCTTATATAAGAGGAGTTAGTATCAATTATCATACACATCAGAGATGCATGGTAGTCACATAAATTAATAGCATCACATTTGTTTCAGGAGGAAAAATCTAACTTTGTCATTGTTTGTTATTAGATAGGAAGCATGGGTTCTTTTAGAGCTGATCGTATCTGGATGTATAATAGACTAGTGCCAAGTCGGAAAGGAGTAACTACTGAGTTCCTAGAAGCTGTGCACGAATTTGTAGAGTTTGCATTAATGCAACATGACTTCGTTTCTAATGGGAGCATAAGGTGTCCATGTTCAAAATGTAAAAACATTAGTGGGTTTCTTGAATCTCATGATGTTAAAGCAAAAAAAAGGAAGAATATATGGTCTTGCTCTCAAAAATTCTCTTATGGCAGATTCATTGGACACTAATTGTGCATCATCTAGTGCTCCTAATCCTCCAAATGTTCCTACCCAACAAGTTTTTGAAACGCCTGAATTTCAGCAATTTCTTGCTCGTGCAATGGAGCAACGGATGGAGAACATGCTGGCATGAGTGGAAGCGGGTGTTCGAGAGGAAATGTAAGAAGAGGTAAAAGTTGTGGCTCGTGTTGTTGTGCGTGAGATGCTTGGTTTAACTTCTCAACCACCACCAAATGGCTCTGGTTGTCCCCCAAACATATCTTAGAATAGTAGAGTTTATGTTATTAGTTGTTTAATTTAAGACACTTCTTATTTTTCAATAGATATATATATATTTCGTTGTTTTAGGATTAATGGTACTATGATTATGCCTACGTGCAAATTAATGGATTTAATTACTTATTTCGTCTTATGCCGAATTATGTAGAAAATTATATTTGTATTTCATCATATATAATATAGGAATTATTTTTAGCTCGATTTAGCCTGGAAAATATCCCAAGCCAAATCAAATATAGGCTAGGATATTTATCAAATTAGCTACCAAATTAGCTATAGAATGACCTTGACAAAAAACCTTCTACTAATTTAGCTAGGGAAACATTCCAGGAAGACATCGAAAAAGGCTAGAATGTTTGTAAGTTTAGCTAGGGATATTGCTAGATATGTTTTAATGTAATCAATGCTCACTAGATAAAATTTGCTTGGAATTTAGCTAGTCTAGACGCAGCAAATATTAGCATGGAATAAATCCCTAGCTAATAGCCTAGCTACGTTTCAACAAAGTCAACAATGACCAACATTTGCTTGGAATTTAGCTACCACATGTCCTAGCTAATGGCTACGAGGGATTAGTGCCAAGCAAATATCTCTAGCTATATTAGCAACGGATGCCATATTTTTCTAGCTAAAATTTAGCTAAGAGCATATTAGCTACGGTATTTTGCTAAGGTCATTTTCCTAGCTAAAGCAAAATTATCTAGGGATCTTGGTAAGTTAGCTAGGATTTTGGTTTCTAGCTAATGGCATGTTCTCTTGTAGTGCTAGAACTCCAACATAATATACTGGAGTTCCAGCAAAGTATGCTGGTCCAGTATAATAAGCTGGAAGTACATACACATGTGCTCGAATCTCCAGTACATTATGCTGGAACTTTCCACGTGTTGGAGATCCAGCATAATATGCTGGAAGTTCATACACAGATGCACCGAACTCTAGTATATTATGCTGGACCGGTCTCTGTTGCAGCAAAATAGTGGTCATTTTTTAATGACTTGACAAATGCTGGATATTTTTAAATGACCAGTCCGAAAACTAGCTAGTCCGTGCTATTTTTACGATAAAGTCCAAGACCTTAGTTGAACTCTGGGATGAAGGCAAACTCACCTGAGTAGCGGCCCAAGCCCAAAGACCTACTGGAATCGAGATTCAGCGACTCTCAGGCACGACTTTTGAGCTTTCAACAGAAATCCATCACAGAATACATATCAAAGATGTAAACAATCACATTCTATTTCAGAAGTTAATACGTGTTCATCTTAATTTTACAACTATAACATTAATTTATGGCAACAACAAACATAATTCAAATTTACATTCATAGCTACTTTAGATGTCCTTCATGGACAATTTACATGAACTGGGCGTTTAAACCAAAAAAAAAAATTACAAACAGTCATTTCCAACTTATAAGTTGCCATCAGTAGCTTATAAATGTTTCCAGCACTCCATTGTTCGGCTTTAACGCCCATTGGTTTAATCAATCAATGACCAAATTCAGGAACCTGCTATATACATGATTATCATAGCATTTCCAGTCACCAAACACCACAAGGGTAACTCAAAAAAATATGAAACTTAGAAAATAAATGCAATTGCTAGAATTCCAGACTCAAACAAGCTATTTTACAGCACATTCAGTTATAATTTTAGGAAAATGCATAATTTACCCCTACCTATACCCGAAATTCCAACTACACACTTTTTGTTTGCGGGAATCCTATTAACCCCCTAAACTTATCTTAAATGTAATTATTTGCACCTTTAACGCTTACGTGGCATAGTGTGTGTATTTCACTCTCGTGAGAAGCAAGAAAAAAAGATTTTCAGATTATTTTTTTTTTCCTTTTTACCTTTTTTTTTACTTTTTTTTTCCTTTTCCTTTTCCTTTTTCTTTTTCTTTTTTTCTTTTACTTTTTTTTTATTTCTTCTCTAATTCCGGTGAATATTCATTCACCGACGACTTTGTCTAATCTTTTCTTCCATTTTTTTCTTTTCACACACAAATTAAACTCTCTAAAAGATCTATTCATAAGAAAAGCAAAATACACTCAGATTTGGGGGGAAAAATTCATCATCGGAAAACCTTCTCACGCCGGAAAAAAATAATGTACTGAAATTTTAACTGAATTTTTTTTTTCTCAACTTATATTCGTTTTTATTTCTTTTCCCCTTCCTCCCACACATAAATTACACTTTCAAGAAATTTTTTATATATATATAAAAAATACACTTAGATCGGGATAAAAATCTGTTCCTCCCACACATAAATTACACTTTCAAGAAATTTTTTATATATATATAAAAAATACACTTAAATCGGGATAAAAATCTGTCGTCGAAACAAAAAATTGCCGAAAAAATGGTGTTTATGAAATTCCGACGACCACCATTTTATGCCGTCGGTGACCAAAACAAAAAGAAAGAGAATGAAATAACCAAAAAAAATGAGAATAATAAGAAATAAGAAAAAAGGATAAGAAAAAGAAGAAAGAATAAAAAAAGTACTAAAAATACATGGTAGGGCGCATGTAGCTCACCACCACCCAAGAGTTTGGTTGTCAGCGTTAAGGGTGCAAAAAACTACATTTAAAATAAGTTTAGGGGGTAATAGAATCCCCGCAAAAAAAAGTGTGTAGTTGAAATTTCGGGTATAGGTCAGGGGTAATTATACATTTTCCCTATAATTTTTATTGAATATATAGAGGAAAACATGCAATTTTATTGTTAATCACCAAATCATTTTATAATGAACATGACTTCATCTATTCACACATGGATTACAGGACAGAGATCATATAAATACCTCGAAACTAAATTGATAAGATCAGCAAATGAGAAAGATAGAAAGTTCAACTAAAGCCCAGCAAGTAATCAGCAGGAAACAACACCAAACAACTTCACCTTTTCGAGTTATATTCAAACCCCAAAACCCAGATAAACATTGAAGTAAAACTCTTTGAATCACTCAGAGATAGATGCTCTTTTCATGACTATAAAATCAGTCTAAAATGGTATTGTTTTTTTTTTTTTGTGCTTTCTCTCAAACCCTAAAGCTAGAAGGCTCAACTCTCCAATTTGAACTTGCAAACTTCTTTTAATTCTCAGGAAAAA
Organism: Nicotiana glauca; assembly: GCA_026770625.1. Classification (NCBI taxonomy): domain Eukaryota; kingdom Viridiplantae; phylum Streptophyta; class Magnoliopsida; order Solanales; family Solanaceae; genus Nicotiana; species Nicotiana glauca. The sequence continues at coordinate 19,370 of MU780810.1, forward strand.
AAATTTGTCACACTTTTTGAGAGAAATGCCGTGTAAAAATCCCCTGGATGAGGGAATACCAAGCTCCTTATATAGAATGTAGAATATGCTCTTATGAGAAGAAAAGACCAGAGAGGTGTGAGGAATCTGTCAGCACATATTTAGGAAAAAAGCCATATTTTCTTAACTAAAAATGGACAGTTGTCCCCTTTTTTTCCGGCTGCTCTTTTTCTAGAAGCATCTAAAAGATTCTCCTAAATTTTTTATTTCAATTAACCCCCACAAGTTCCTAATAGTTACAAAATAGGAAAATCAAACAGATGCAGAGATCAAAAGAGGCAGACAATTATGCAATTTAACCTAGCGAACGACTATAACAAACAAAGTGTTTTAGCATCTAAAATCTAAATCAACCAAAGTACTTTGTGTCACACCTCCTTTTTTACACAGCTACCTCAAAGGATAATGTATAAGAGAGTTTTTCATTTAAAGTGACATTATTCGAAATGAGATTATTTATTTATTCAGAGTCGCCACTTGGGATAGGTTTGACTTTTGGTGTTCCAAGTAATCGGTTTATCTCGAATCCCAAATCGAGGAAACATTCGACTTCCCGGATGGAGTCTGCGAACCAGAAATTCTGAATAAGGAATTCTGTTGACCCGAGGGAAGGTGTTAGGCACCCCCCGGACTCCGTGGTTCTAGCACGGTCGCTTAAACTATTATAATTGGCTAAAAATCTGATTTTAATACATGTCATCCTATATTGTAATTTTACAATTATTTACCGCTTTTAATTAATTTTAGGAAATTGAACGTCGTTTAAAATATATTTTCGGATCACGTCACATGAAATGCACCCGGATCCTTGACATATTTTATTCAATGTTTTGAGATTTGGATTTGGGTCACATGAAATGCACACCCGAGTTTAGGAAGGTAAAATTATTAAAGAACACGTTTAAAGTGACTAACGGATTATTAACTTTGCGGGAGACCATGAAAATTCGCTAAATGGCACGTCCCGAGTTCTAAATATTTAGTAAAAGTAATTAAAGAGGGTCACGCAGTTTGTGATTCTATTTGGCGCGGCGCACCTCAATTTCATTTTTAAAAGATGTCCTAAGGGTGAACTACTATTATCTATTAAGGCCTGTCACTCAACTTAAGAGGCCCAAAACCTGTGTTATAAATTAATTCCATAACCTTAATATGAATTCAAGCCTTCAGCATTTTTGGGCTTCAAAATTAGCCCAGGAAGAAGGAAGATACAGTCAGCTTTATGAGAAGCTGCCTTACGTTGGCCTTGTACGAACAAATTTTAGGCCCAAATCTTATTTAAACAAAAGGCTGTCATGTTTTGGCTCATGAATGTGCCCAAATCCAGTACTGATTTTATTTGGTTCCTAGAACACTAATTTGAAATCACAACCGAACTTAACAAATTGTGAACAGATGAACGATTTCAAATTTATTCAAATCAAGGCATGTCGACCTTAAATCCGAATCTCACACACACATTCAACTCGTTTGTATATTGATGACCTAACATACTCATTCTGAATTTTAGCAGCCTTTTAATTCCAGATTAATGCACCTTATCACAAACTTAGTCCTGGACTGGGAAACTGGAAGTAATTACTAAAATTCTCAACTTTTACATAATCATTTGTGAGCTATTAACTCATGAACTTCCAAACTACATGTAACACAACATAGATCTGAAATATATTACTGTTTTGAATTGTAAATAAACTAATTTTGAGTTTCACTTTTTCAACAGGCACATGGTGAACAAATTAAAATAACCAGTTATTCTAAACAATAGGAGATACCGATTCCGCATCAATAGAAATGTTCATGCTATTTTCGGATTCAATTTCTAACCAATAACCTTTTCTAAGCTTAAGTGCAGACTAACACGATATTCAAGGCTAACATTATATAGGCTAAATTGATAACATTAGTAGGACATTCGTATAGTTCTAAGAAAGGTCCAACAGTCCAATTATTTACAAATCATTGTATTGTTCACATAAACACAGCTATACTATGCAGTTAAACTAAAATAGAACAGGAGAACTTCAGAGGGTAAATCAAGCACCATTTCATCATTTATCTTCCAATTTAGTCATACATTGAATTTTCACAGATCACATGAGACCGGAGGAGTACCTGGAAGTTAAAATGAAAAAATGAGAAGAAGTGAAGGTCAGCTAGGCATCAACACAACAACTGGTTCGATTTACAGCAGCAAACCTAGCAAATTTAGAAAGCAGGAGTACGAGCAAAGGCAGTAGACTTCTAACTCAACAATTTCAAACAAAAACCCAGGCAAAACAGAATAGGAGGCAGTAAAACCCAGAATCACTTCGATCAACCAAACAAAATCAGCTAAGCTTGAAGATTAAGCTTGATGAACCAGTGTAATTGAATAGAAAACAGATCTGGAACTCTTTTTTTTTTAAATTTCAGTGATTTTCAGTAGTTTGGAACTTGAATTTTTGAATTTTCTGATCCTATGGCTTTCTACCTTGTGAACTTTTGAATTTTAAACTTTGGATCTCTAAACTTGTCTTGCAAGGTAAGGGACTGCCCTTTTATAGGCAAAGCTAAGACACATGCAGATTTTTCCTTTACACCCCTAGGTCCCTCTTTTATTTCAGTTTTTTTTAATTATTTAGTCCCTGAAAGACTGACTTCTTACCCAAGCTAAAACAGTAATTTTCTAAAATTTTAATTGGAACCCCATCTAGAAAGTTCTAGGGGTTTCCAATTTCAGTTGCTATATGTAACGACCCGGCCAGTCGTTTTTGAAATTTACGCTCCGATCCCCCATTAACGGCTTTCCCTAAGTTCATTTCTGCTATTTTGGTTTGCCGGGACGTTCGGTTCTAGGATTCGGAGTGTTTTGGGACACTTAGTCCCTAAATGAGAGCTTAAGAGTTGAAAAATGGTCCGTATTTGGAACAGTGTGAAGACGACCTCGGAATAGAAATCCGATGGTTCCGTTAGCTCCATTAGGTGATTTCGGGGTTGGGAGCATATTTGGAATGTTATTTGGAGGTCCGTAGCTCTGTTAGGCTTGAAATGCCGAAGTTTGAATTTTTGAAGTTTCCGATCCGATAGTGAATTTTTGATCCGAGGGTCGGATTTGAATTCCGGAAGTTGCTGTAACTTCGTCATGTCATTTTGGATGTGCGTGCAAAATTTCAGGTCATTCGGACAAGTTTTGGATAGGTTAGTTTTGAAGTTTTTTTAAGTTCTAATCATTGAGTAATTCGTGTTTCCGGCGTTGTTTTAGGTGATTTAAGGATTTGAGAAAGTTTGAATGATGTTATAAGATATGTCCGTAGGTTTGGCTGAGGTCACGGGGGCCTCGGATGTGTTTCGGATGCCCAACGGGGCATTTTGTGTTGTGGAAATATTGCAGGTTTTCTGCTGTTATTGCTGCAGGTTTTTACCCTCTGCGATCGCATACTCTTCCATGCGATCGCGTAGTGTAATTCTGAGGGTGGCCTTTTTCCTTCAATGCGATCGTATAGTTCCCTCCTGCAATCGCATAGTTGATGTTTTCCCTTCTCCGCGATCGCAATGACCTTGGTGCGATCGCATAG
>MU780822.1:0-16160 GCA_026770625.1 Nicotiana glauca
CTTGAAACAAAGTTAGGTGTTGAAAACTTGGTTGGCTTGACTTGTTAACTCTTATGTATTGGTTTGTTGTTTCTAATACTGTGACTTACTTGTCTATGTCTTGAGTTTACTTGGGACAAAGCTTGTTCATACATACCAGTACAATTCTAGTGTACTGACGTCCCTTTTGCCGGGGGCGCTACATTCGTGTTATGATTGTAGGTGGATTCGTAGCAGGTACTTCAGTTCATCGGCAGTAGCACTCCTTCATCTTCCACTGGCCGTTTGGTGAGCCCTTTTCCTCTCGGGGCCCTGCGTGGTTCATGCCACTTCTATTTTGGAGTCTTATTTTGGTTTTGTGTAAGGTATAGGCGGAGCCTTGATACCGGCAAGTACTGTATTATCCCTGTCATATCTTAGAGGCTTCGTAGACAGAAAACGTGGGATTATGGACTCATGTAGATATATGTTGAGCCTTGTAAGTTGTAAATTTGTTAAGTAGTTAGCATGTTGTGAATGTTTGAAAAAGTGTGATTTCAATTATAAACTGCTTAATCCTTTAGTTAATAAGTGATGAAAAATACTGGGCAACACGGGGGTTAGGAAAGGCACCTAGGTCCGCCTGACTGGGGCTACCCGGTCGGGCGCCGGTCATGTCCCTCGATTTGGGGCGTGACATTTAGAAAATTTAAATCTTGAAAATATGGATTGTATATAACAACAGAAACTTGCCTGAAAAGCAATATGCTTGTTTCATATGTCACTATTTATCTTGCTGCAATTAACAAAACGCTAAAAAATAAAATTTGCAATCAGCTGATTGTAAAAGTATGAAGTCGGCCTTATGATAAACATTTCAATCAAATGAGTTGAAGTAATAAAAGTATACGGGAATGCTAGCATTGGTCAAATACGACCAAATTTATTCAAAAACTCAAAATGTTTTGACGTAATTTTGTGTTTATGTATCTTTCACTTAAAATGTTCCAACCAAAGCAGAAATATTTTTCTTCAAAGTTGTGACGACCCAAAGGGTCATCACCTGTTTTAATTGAATTCTGTGTCTCCGAGGCCTTGAAAACATCATTTATAGTCGCCTTGATTTGTGTGCGCAGTCCGAGCGCATAGCCAGAAAGCTCAAATATGAAATTCTGTGAAACAAATGCTAAATTTTGATGTTAAAATGAATAAATTCGACATTGGTCAACATTTTAGGTAAACGGACCCAGACTTGTGATTTGATGGTCCCGAAGGGTCCGTAGGAAAATATGGGACTTGGGCGTATGTCCGGAATCAAATTCCGAGGTCTCGAGCCCGAGAAATGAATTTTTAAAGAAATTACTGTTATGAAATTATTAAGGAAAATTGAAATAATATTTGATTATAACGTGTTGGTATCGGGCTCGTATTTTGGTTTCGGCACCCAGTACAAGTCTAATATATGTTTTAAGTCATTACTGTGAAATTTGGTTGAAATTGGACATCGTTTGACGTGATTCAGACCTAAATTGGAAAATTTGATGTTATATGAAGATTGAAAGAATTTTTTGATTTTGAGGTTCAATTCGATATTTATGATGTTCTTTTGGTGATTTGATCACGCGAATAAGTCCGTAGGATGTTTTTGAGGTTGTGCTTATATTTGGTTTGGAGCCCCGAGGGCTCGGGTGAGTTTTTAATAGGCCACGGGTGCATTATTGAACTTTGAAAAATTGCTGGCATTTTTGACCTGCAGGCTTCGCATCTGTCACGACCCCAACCCGGTCGTGATGGCGCCCAGCACACTACTAGGCAAGCCCGACCATTTATATCAATAACCCCGTTAATTAAACAGATGAGGATAAATATCATTTAAAACAAGAATCTGAAGTACTGATATTAATGCGGAAAATCTAACAAAATACCAACACAGCCTAATTAGGACCCGGTGACACGACCATGAGCCTCTAATGACAAAATAATATCCTACTACAAAGTCTGTCTAATACTGATAATATGGAAATAAAGGATAAAGATAGAGGGGAGAATCATCAGCTGCGAACGCCCTGCAGCTACCTCAAATACTCCCGAAAAGAACTCTGGATCAGCTGGAATCACTCAGCCTGAGACTGCCCTGGATCTGCACACAAGGTGCAGGGAGTAAAGTGAGTACTCCAACTCAGTGAGTAATAAACATAACTAAAGTCTGAAAGTAACAAAATGCAGGAAATGCACAAAGTACTCTATATCTAGCAGTTCATATACAATCCAGCGGAAAAAGTATACAACAAATAATACAGTTAAGAAATAATGCATGAAAGGATGCAACACATATAACGGTACACTCCAGTACCCGCTGCGGCGTGCAGCCCGATCCACTTATTTAACGTCGACGACGCTCACTAGGGGTGTGTATAGACTCCGGAGGGGCTCCTACAGCCCAAGCGCAATATCAGCCAGGTATTGGCATAAAACAGGCCCTCGGCCTCAATATCAATGTATAATAATCGCTACGGCGTGTAGCCCGATCCATATTAAGGAAATATCCTCACCACTGGGTCCCCGACCCATCTCAGTCAAATAAGTCCACAGCCAATCGGGCGCGACATACTATAAGGATCTCATCCCTCATATCCTTTTTATTTAAGGTTCATGTATAAAACACAGTTATTATATTGTTTTTAATATTTGTAAACATGACTGAGAAGTTATGTTATGCACACAAGTGAGGAAAAATACATAAAGATCCCCTAAGGATTCTACAGGTCGGCACAAGGCCCCAAGCACGGCAATAAGCCCAATCCACAGTGATAAAGTATGCGTCTTAATAGCCCATATAGAAGAAATCATACTCGGGATGGACCAAGTCTCAATCCCCAATAGTAACCGACCCCGCACTCACCGTAGAATGCGTGTCATGCCTCAATATAGCGTCACGATGTGAAAGTTCGGGGTTTTAAACCCTCAGAACAACAGTTACATCAATTACTCACCTCGAACCAGCTAAAGACTAGTCCACCAAGCCTTTTCCTCTAGAATAAACCTCCTCACGCACCAAATCTGGCCAAAACCATAAGGAATACGTTATATTAAGCTAATGGAACATAACCCAATTGAAAGAACTCGAAAAACACCCAAAAACACGAAGTTGGCAAAAACCCGAGCCCCGGTCCCACTTCTCAAAAAATTATGAAATTCACATCTTCGGAATCCTCGTCTCGTCACGAGTCTGTACATATAAAATACATAAGAATCGGAGTCCATTTGACCCCTCAAATCATCATTTTAAATCCTCTTAGGTTTCAAGCCCTAACCTCCATTTTTACCCTTTAATTCCTTGAAATTCTGTGATAAATTCATGTTTTAACACCATAATAACATAATCCGAGTCCAAACATTCATACTTGATGAAACTCCTTCGAATCCTGTTCAAAATCACCCAAAAACCCACTTTGCTCGAAGTCCAAATTGTTTTCTTCTTTTCCAAGTTTTTGAACACTGTTCACTATAACACAGGCCCGATTCGATTTCCGCTTCTGCGGTCTCCTGACCGCACCTGCGGTTCCGCTTATGCGGCTAATTGACCGCTTATGCGGTCTAACTTAAAGCACCTGGGACCGCTTCTGCGACCCAGCATTCTGCTTATGCGGTTTCCATCAACCGCTTCTGCTGTCCCGCAAAAGCGACCACTCTTCCGCTTATGCGGAAAACCCCTGGGCCTCACCTGTCCGTTTCTGCGGCTCCCCCACCGCATCTGCGGAACCGCTTAAGCGGCTCCTTTTCCGCAGATGCGGAAATACCAGAAGGGTGAAAAATCTGACTGCAACATTTGCTTTAAACCCCCGTTTAACCATCCGAAATCACCACGAGGCCCCCGGGACCTCAACCAAAAGCATCAACACATCCAACAACCTTATTCAAACTTGTTCCAATCCTCAAAATGCGTCAAACAACGCTAAAACCATTAAAACACATCGGATTCAAGCCTAGTTTTCATCAAAACTTCTGAAATGCGAATTCGATCAAAAACCCGACCAAACGACGTCCGAATGACCTAAAAATTTGCAGACATATCCAAAATCACCTAACAGAGCTATTGCAACTCTCGGAATTCCATTCTGACCCTCAGATCAAAATCTCACCTATCCACCAGAATTCACCAAAATTCAAACTTCGCCAATTCAAGCCTAAATCTACACCGGACCTCCAAATTCAATTCCAATCACACTCCTAAGTCACTAATCATCCCCCGAAGCTAACCGAACCACCGGAATTCACATCCGAGCCCTCTAACCACATAGTCAACTTCCGGTTGACTTTTCTAAAACAAGCTTTCTTCTAAGAGGCTAAGTGCCTCATTTCCAACTAAAACCAACTCAATTCAACCCGATCAACTCAAATATCGATATTGAAACATAAGGCAACACAATATGGGGGAAAACAGGGCGGTAACTCACGTGACGACGTGCCGGGTCGTCACATCCTCCCCAACTAAAACAAACGCTCGTCCTCGAGTGGGTCAAGAAACATACCTGGAGTCTCAAACAAGTGAGGATATATGCTTCGCTTCTCCCGCTCGGTCTCCCAAGTAGCCTCCGCCACGGGCCGACCTCTCCACTGCACCTTCACCGAAGCTATATCCTTCGACCTCAACCTCTGAACCTGACGACCCAAAATAGCCATTGGCTCTACATCATAGATCAAATCATTATCCAACTGCACTGTACTGAAGTCCAACACATGAGATGGGTCCCCAACATACTTCTGGAGCATAGACACATGAAATACCGGATGAACTCCCGATAGGCTGGGAGGCAAAGCAAGCATATATGCCACCTCCCCAATCCTTCTAAGTATCTCAAAAGGGCCAATGAACCTCGGACTCAGCTTTCCTTTCTTTCCAAATCCCATGACGCTCTTCATAGGCGAAACCTTCAACAAGACCTTCTCGCCCACCGAATAAGATACATCTCGGACCTTCCGATCCGCATAACTCTTCTGACGTGACTGAGCTGTACGAAGTCTCTCTTGAATCACCTTTACCTTATCTAAGGCATCCTAGACCAACTCTGTCCCCAACAACCTAGCCTCACCGGGCTCAAACCAACCAACCGGAGATCTACACCGTCTCCCATATAAGGCCTCATATGGCGCCATATGAATGCTGGATTGATAGCTGTTGTTGTAAGCAAACTCTGCAAGAGGCAAGAAATCAGCCCAAGAACCTCCAAAGTCAATAACACAGGCACGCAACATGTCCTCCAATATCTGAATAGTACGCTCGGACTGTCCGTCCGTCTGAGGATGAAACGCTGTGCTCAACTCCACCTGTGTGCCCAACTCTCGCTGAAAAGTCCTCCAAAACTGGGAAGTAAACTGAGTACCCCTATCTGAGATAATGGAAACTGGGACCCCATGCAACCGTACAATCTCCCGGATGAAAATCTCTGCTAACCGCTCCGAAGAATAGGTAGTACACACCGGAATGAAGTGCGCGGACTTGGTCAGCCGATCCACAATCACCCAAACCGAATCAAACTTCCTCGCTGTCCGAGGGAGACCACTCACAAAGTCCATAGTAATCCTTTCCCATTTCCACTCAGGAATATCCATACGCTGAAGTACACCACCAGGTCTCTGATGCTCATACTTGACCTGCTGACAGTTGAGACACCGAACTACATGACTCACAATATCCTTCTTCATTCTCCTCCACCAGTAATGCTGTCTCAGATCCTGATACATCTTCGCGGCACCTGGATGAATAGAATACCGCGAGCTGTGGGCCTCCTCCAATATCAACTCCCGAAGCCCATCCACATTGGGCACACAAATCCGTCCCTGCATCCTCAACACACCATCACTATCAATGGTCACATCCCTGGCATCATCATGCTGAACTATATCCTTAAGGACAAGCAAATGTGGATCATCATACTGACGCTCTCTAATGCGATCATACAAGGAAGATCGAGATACCACACAAGCCAACACCCGGCTAGGCTCCGAAATATCTAACCTTACCATCCGATTGGCCAAAGGCTGAACATCCACTGCAAAGGGTCTCTCCTCAATTGGAATATCTGCCAAACTACCTATACTCACCGCCTTCCGGCTCAAAGCATCGGCCACTACATTGGCCTTCCCCAGATGATACAAAATGGTAATGTCATAATCCTTGAGCAACTCAAGCCACCTGCGCTGCCTCAAATTTAGATCCTTCTGTTTGAACAAGTGCTGAAGGCTACGATAATCGGTATACACCTCACAAGATACGCCATATAGGTAGTGCCTCCAAACCTTCAAAGCATGAACTATGGCACCTAACTCCAAATCATGAACAGGGTAATTCTTCTCATGAGGCTTCAACTAACGAGAAACATAAGCAATAACTCTACCCTCCTGCATCAACACACATCCAATCCCAACTCTCGAAGCATCACAATACACGGTGTAAGAACCTGAAGCTGATGGCAAGACTAACACTGGAGCTGTGGTCAAAGCCGTCTTGAGCTTCTGAAAGCTCTCGTCGCACTCATCCGACCATACAAATGGTGCACCCTTCTGCGTCAACTTGGTCAAGGACAAAGCAATAGATGAAAATCCCTGGACAAACCGGCGATAATACCCTGCCTAACCGAGGAAACTCCGGATCTCCATAGTTGAGGACGATCTAGGCTAACTCTGCACCGCCTCTATCTTCTTTGGGTCAACCTGAATACCATCACTAGACACCAAGTGTCCCAGAAAAGCCACAGACCCAAGGTAGAACTCACATTTGGAGAACTTTGCATAAAGCTTCTCCTCCCTCAATCTCTGCAATACTACCCTCAAATGCTGAGCATGCTCCTCCTGGCTACGCGAGTATACCAGGATGTCATCAATAAACACAATCACAAATGAATCCAGATATGGCCGAAACACACTGTTCATCAAATGCATGAACGCAACTGGGGCATTAGTCAGCCCAAAGGACATAACTAGAAACTCATAATCCCCATATCTCGTCCTGAAAGTTGTCTTCATAATATCAGAATCCCTTATCTTCAGCTGGTGATAGCCTGAACGAAGATCAATCTTCAAGAATACCCTCGCTCCCTGGAGCTGATCAAACAAATCATCAATGCGCGGTAGAGGATACTTGTTCTTCACTGTTACCTTGTTCAACTGCCTGTAAACAATACACATCCTCATTGTACCATATTTATTCTTGATAAACAAGACCGATGCACCCCACGGTGACACACTCGGGCGAATGAACCCCTTATCTAGGAGTTCCTGAAGCTGCTCCATCAATTCTTTTAACTCAGTTGGTGCCATACGATAGGGAGGAATAGAGATGGGCTGAGTGCCCGGCACCAGATCAATACCGAAATCAATGTTCCTGTCTGGCGGTATGCCCGATAGGTCTGCTGGAAACACATCAGGGAAATCCCTCACAACGGGAACCGAATCAATACTAGGAGTCTCAGCTCCAACATCCCTCACAAATGGCAAATATGATAAACATCCCTTCCCAACCATCCGTTGGGCCTTTAAGAAAGAGATTACCCGGCTGGGTACATAATCGGTCGAACCACGCCACTCGACTCTCAGAACACCTGGCATAGCCAACGTGACTGTCTTTGCATGACATTCAAAAATAGCATGACATGGAGATAACCAGTCCATGCCCAGAATAACATCGAAGTCTACCATGCTCAAAAGCAACAAATCAACCCTGGTCTCCAGACCCCCAACAATAACAAGACAGGACCGATACACATGGTCCACAATAATAGTATCACCCACCGGGGTAAATACATGCACAGGTAAGGCAAGACACCCTCGGGTCGTACCCAGATGATGGGCAAAATATGAAGACACATAAGATTATGTAGATTCGGGATCAAATAAAACAGAAACATCCCTGTGGCATACTGAGATAATACCTGTAATAACTGCATCAGATGCAATGGCGTCTCTCCTGTCTGGAAGTGCATAGAACCGAGCCTGACCACCACTAGGTCAATCTCCACCCATATGGCGACCCCTAGCTGACTGACCCTCACCCCTACCTGACCGGGATGGTGCTGAAGTAGATGGAGTAGAAGAGGAGGGTTGATCCCTCTGCTGAGACTGGCTACCACGACGTCGAGGACACTGCCTCCTCATATGGCCATACTCGCCACACTCGAAGCAAATACTAGATGCTGGAGAAGGGGACTGATGGGAACCTCTCGCGCCGGAATAACCAGCAGATGCGCCCTGCGCAGAAGAACCCTGAGATGAAGAGGCATGTGAAGAGCTATGAGCTGGGAGGGCACTAAGTGAAGACTGGCCCTGCTGATACCCCTGGTGACCACGGCCTGAAGATGCCCCTCGATACTCGGGACGAGCCGACTGATGAGGCCTAAAAGAACGACCTCTGCTCTGCTGAAACTGGCCCCTAGACGGAGCACCACTGAAGCTACCTGATCCTCGAGGCCTCTTGGCCTCCCTCTCCTCTCTCTCCTGACGGCGAGCTATCTCAATATCACGAGCAATATCCACAGCATCCTCGAAGGTATGGCCCAGAACCCTCTTTCGGGTCATCAGAATACGGATGGGATAAGTGAGTCCATCCACAAATCTCCGAATCCTCTCCTGATCAGTCGGGACCATCCATGGAGCATATCGAGCCAACTCCAAAAATCTCACCTCATACTGAGTCACGGTCATATCTCCCTAACGGAGGTACTCAAACTGTCTACGCAGCTCCTCCCTCTGAGACTACGGTACCCACTTCTCCAGAAAGAGAGTGGAGAACTCCTGGCATGATAAAGGCGGTGCACCTCTCAGCCTATGCCGCTCATAAGCCTCCCACCAAGTGAAAGCTGCTCCAGAAAAGTGAAAAGTAGTAAATGATACCCCGCTCGACTCCAAGATCCCTGCGGTCCGAAGCATACGTCGACACTTGTCGAGAAAGCCCTGGGCATCCTCGCCCGGAACACCACTGAACGTAGGAGGTGAAAGCATGCTGAACCTCTCAAGACGACGCTGCTCATCGTCTGGCATGGCCGGAATCACATCATCCTGAACCGGGGCAACCAGCTGAACTGGGGCAACCTACTGAACTGGTGGTGCCTCTGGTGTCTGCAAACCCTGCACTACCTGCTCCGGCGTGTGAGCAGCGGGGGTCTGATTGCCTCCCCCGGCCTATGAAGTAGCTGCTGCAGTAGTGGCTGAGACGGCCTGAGCCAGGCCAGTGCAAACTGATAAAATCTGAGCTAGGGCCTTTTGAAGACCCAAAATCACAATAGGCACAACTGGTGCCTGGACATGTGCTGCTGGAGTCTCTACAGCTGGAGGCTGCTCCTGAGCCGGGGCAATTGGTAGGTCAATAGGTGCTGCCCCCTCGGCTCTGCCTCGACCACGACCTCGACCACCACTGCGTCCACGGCCTCTGGTGGCCTTAGTAGGTGGTACAGGTGGTCGTCCGCCACGTTCGGTAGCACGGGTTCTCGAGATCTGCGAGTGAATAGAATAACAGAATTTAGTTCTCGGATCAACAAAGTCGCACGATCAGAATTCCAAGAATATGAAGTTTCCTAAAGGTTCTGCAGCCTCTCGAGGATAAATACAGACGTCTCCGTACCGATCCGTGAGACTCTACTAAACCGGCTCATGATTCGCGAGACCAAGTAACCTAGGCTCTGATACCAACTTGTCACGACCCCAACCCGGTCGTGATGGCGCCTAACACACTACTAGGAAAGCCCGACCATTTATATCAATAACCCCGTTAATTAAACAGATGAGGATAAATATCATTTAAAACAAGAATCTGAAGTACTGATATTAATGCGAAAAATCTAACAAAATACCAACACAACCTAACTAGGACCCGGTGTCACGACCATGAGCCTCTAATGACAGAATAAAATCCTACTATAAAGTCTGTCTAATACTGATAATACGGAAATAAAGGATAAAGATAGAGGAGAGAATCATCGGCTGCGAACGCCCTGCAGCTACCTCAAATACTCCCGGAAAGAACTCTGGATCAGCTGGAATCACTCAGCCTGAGACTGCCCTGGATCTGCACATAAGGTGCAGGGAGTAAAGTGAGTACTCCAACTCAGTAAGTAATAAACATAACTAAAATCCGAAAGTAAGAAAATGCAGGAAATGCACAAAGTACTCTATATCTAGCAGTTCATATACAATCCAGCGTAAAAAGTATACAACGAATAATACAGTTAAGAAATAATGCATGAAAGGATGCAACACATATAACGGTACACTCCAGTACCCGATGCGGCATGCATCCCGCTCCACTTATTTAATGTCGACGACGCTCACTGGGGGTGTGTATAGACTCCGGAGGGGCTCCTACAGCCCAAGCACAATATCAGCCAGGTATTGGCATAAAACAGGCTCTCGGACTCAATATCAATATATAATAATCGCTACGGCGTGTAGCCTGATCCATATCAAGGAAATATCCTCACCACTGGGTCCCCGACCCATCTCGGTCAAATAAGTCCACAGCCAATCGGGCGTGACATACTACAGGGATCTCAGCCCTCATATCCTTTTCATTTAAGGTTCACGTATAAAACACAGTTATTATATTGTTTTTAATATTTGAAAACATGACTGAGAATTTATGTTATGCACACAAGTGAGGAAAAACACATAAAGATCCCCTAAGGATTCTACAGGTCGGCACAAGGCCCCAAACACGGCAATAAGCCCAATCCACAGTGATAAAGTATGCGTCTCAATCGCCCATATAGAAGAAATCATACTCGGTATGGACCAAGTCTCAATCCCCAATAGTAACCGACCCCGCACTCACCGTAGAATGCGTGTCACGCTCAATATAGCATCACGATGTGAAAGTCCGGGGTTTCAAACCCTCAGAACAGCAGTTACATCAATTACTCACCTCGAACCGGCTAAAGACTAGTCCACCAAGCCTTTTCCTCTAGAATCAACCTCCTCGCGTGCCAAATCTGGCCAAAACCATAAGGAATACGTTATATTAAGCTAATGGAACATAACCCAATTGAAAGAACTCGAAAAACACCCAAAAACACGAAGTTGGCAAAACCCGAGCCCCGGGCCCACTTCTCGAAAAATTACAAAATTCACATCTTCGGAATCCTCATCTCGCCACGAGTCTGTACATATAAAATACACCAAAATCATAGTCCATTTAACCACTCAAATCATCATTTTAAATCCTCTTAGGTTTCAAGCACATCCATTTTTACCCTTTAATTCCTTGAAATTCTGTGATAAATTCATGTTTTAACACCATAATAACATAATCCGAGTCCAAACATTCATACATGATGAAACTCCTTCGAATCCTCTTCTTCAAAATCATCCAAAAACCCACTTTGCTCGAAGTCCAAATTGTTTTCTTCTTTTCCAAGTTTGTGAACACTGTTCACTATAACACAGGCCCAATTTCTGCTTCTGCGGTCTCCTGACCACACCTGCGGTTCCGCTTATGCGGCTAATTGACCACTTATGCGGTCTAACTTAACGCACCTGGGACCGCTTCTGCGACACAGCATTCCGCTTATGCGGTTTCCATCAACCGCTTCTGCGGTTTTTTAACCGCTTACGCGGTCCCGCAAAAGCGACCACTCTTCCGCTTATGCGGAAAACCCCTGGGCCTCACCTGTCCGCTTCTGTGGCTCCCCCACCGCATCTGCGGAACCGCTTAAGCGGCTCCTTTTCCGCAGATGCGAAAATACTAGAAGGGTGAAAAATCTGACTGCAATATTTGCTTTAAACCCCCGTTTAACCATCCGAAATCACCCCGAGGCCCCCAGGACCTCAACCAAAAGCACCAACACATCCAACAACCTCATTCAAACTTGTTTCAATCCTCAAAACGCGTTAAACAACGCTAAAACCATTAAAACACATCAGATTCAAGCCTAGTTTTCATCAAAACTTCCGAAATGCACATTTGATAAAAAAAACCCGACCAAACGACGTCCGAATGACCTTAAAATTTGCAGACATATCCAAAATCACCTAACGGAGCTACTGCAACTCTCGAAATTCTATTCCGACCCTCGGATCAAAATCTCACCTATCCACCGGAATTAACCAAAATTCAAACTTCGCCAATTCAAGCCTAAATCTACACCGGACCTCCAAATTCGATTCCGATCACACTCCAAAGTCACAAATCATCCCCCAAAGCTAACCGAACCACCGGAATTCATATCCGAGCCCTCTAACCACATAGTCAACTTCCGGTTGACTTTTCTAAAACAAGCTTTCTTCTAAGAGGCTAAGTGCCTCATTTCCAACTAAAACCAACTCAATTCCACCCGATCAACTCAAATATCGATATTGAAACATAAGGCAACACAACATGGGGTAAAATGGGTCGGTAACTCACGTGACGACCGTCCGGGTCGTCACAGCATCTCAAATGCGATATCGCAAATGCGAGTGGCCTTTCGCAATCGCGAAGTTAGCCCAGGTCAGCTCTTCTCATAAGTGCGAGGATGGACATCGCAAATGCGATCACCCTGATGTCGCAAATGCAACCTTCATGTCGCAAATGCGAAGGTTTAGTATTTTTTAAGGGTTCGCAAATGCGAACCCAGTCTTCGCAATTCCCATATCAGCAGGTCGGGGTTTGCAAATGCGAACCCCTGTTCGCATTTTCTATAATTGAGACCTGCATTTTTTACACTTAACCGATTTTGAACTTCACTTTTCATATTTTCTCAAATCCACACACAGTTAGGTGATTTTTCAAGGATTTCTTCTTCTCCAAATCAATTGTTAGTCATTTTTAACTACTTCATTCAATTCTTAACATCTTTTAACATGATTTCAACTTCAAATCAATGATTTTCATGGGTGAGATTGGGTGTTTGGGCTAGAACCTAGGTTTTTAAAAAATTGGGAATTTGGACCTCAATTTGAGGTCCGATTTCAAAACAAATTATATGTTTGAGTTCGTACGGGAATGGGTAATTGGATTTTGGTTCGAACCTCGGGTTTTGACCACGTGGGCCTGGGGGCAATTTTTGACTTTTTGGGTAAAACTTTGGAAAACTCATTTTCATGCATTGGGGTTGATTCATTTAGTGTTTATTAATGTAATTAAGTAATTTTTGATTATAAACGAGCGAATTGGAGGTGGAATCACGGGGTAAAGCTATAATTGAGGCTTGAGTTGTGTTTAAGGCATTGAGGTAAGTGTTTGGTCTAACCCTAGTTTGAGGGATTATGAGTTGAGTCTTATTTGCTAATTGCTTCTTATTGAGTACGACATATAGACATGGTGACGAGTATCTATACGTTTGTGTCAAGCATGACCATGAGTCTTAAATTGATAGTTGTTGTGTCTTAAATGACACTTCGGATGCTTTAAATTGATGACTCTTGATATTGAGTATAGATATAGTCTATTCTCGTGGACTTTATTTATGCTTGAGTACTGGTATTAATCGAGCTGAGTAAGAGTTGAGCTGGGATTTGGTTATTGTTGATTCTCCCTTACCGGGATGGTTATTTTTATATTGTTGTTCCCTTGCCGAGAAATTATTATTATATTGCGTTGTTTTCCTTGCCGGAATTTTATTGTGACTTTGTCTTGAATTGAAATGGGAGAGGATGGTACGCCTACCACAAGTTGTTGATTGAAATGAGAGCGGGAGTTATTCTGAAATGGGAGCTGGTGGTACGCCTACCACAAGATATTGATTGAATTGGGAGCGGGTGGTACGCTTACCACGATATTTGATGAAATAGAAGCGGGTGGTACGCCTACCACGGAAACATTGAGAAATGGGATCGGGTTGCACGCATACAATGAAATGTGTACTGACAGTGAAATCTGCTTTTATTTTCCTTATCCGTGTTAGAGTTAATTTATTGATGTTCCTTATAATTCTCTTGAATTTCTATATTATCTGTTATCCCCGAAGCATGTTCCCCTCCCATTTAAAAATTGTTATTCTTGTTATTTTCCCGCTATAGAAATATGTAACTGCACAGGTTGATGTGGTAGTCTTGTCCAGCCTCGTTACTACTTTTCTGGGGTTAGGCTAGGCACTTGCTAGCACATGGGGTCGGTTGTGCTGATACTACACTCTGTGCTCTTTTCCATAGATCCAGGTACCGAACAGGAGCAGTAGTTCGGGAGCTAGTCTTTAGTCCACCGAGACACCGAGGTAGCCTTGCAGGCGTCCGCAGGCCCGACGTCTCCTCTATCTTATATTTCAGTCTGTTATCTCATGTTTTCGAGACAAACAGTGTTATTTTTCTTTCATACGATTGTATTTAGTACTCTTAGTAGTCCGTGGATGTTGTGACACCAGTTCTTGAGTAGAGGCATATGATGATTTCCGCATTATTATTCAGTTTATTTAATTTAAGTCTTCCGCTTTAATTTCATCCGAAACTCACCCGAGCCCTCGGGGCTCCAAACCAATTATATACACTGACTCAAAAACATCATACGAACTTGCTCGAGCGATCAAATCGCTAAAATAACATCAAATTCCACGAATTAAACCCCAAGATCATCACTTTTCATTTCAAAGTTCATAAACCTTAACTTTAGTTTTATAGGTCCGAACCACGTCAAACGACGTCCGTTTTCAACCAAACTTTATAGGAAGCGCTTAAACAATATATAAGACTTGTACCGGGCGTCGGAACCAAAATACGAGCCCGATACCATAGTCTTTTAATCAGTTTTTATTTTCATTTTCCTTAATAATTTCAGAAAAACAATTTAACAGAAAAATTCTTTTACTTAGGTTCTAGACCTCGGATTTCGACTCCGGGCACATGCTAGAGTCCCATATTTTTCTACGGACCTTCCGAGACCGTCCAATCTCAGGTCCGGGTCCGTTTACCAAAAATATTGACCAAAGTCAACTATAACCATATTAATATCAAAATTCTTCAAATTTTTCACAGATTCCACATATTTCAACACAAAAATTTTTCAGCTATGCGCCCGGACTGCGCACGCAAATCGAGGCAATAGAAAATGAGGTTTTCAAGGCCTCGGAAGCATGGAACAGATGAGGAAAATAGGTGATGACCCATTTGGGTCGTCACAGGCGCCCAACCATGCAGCTAGGCAAGCCTGACCATTTATTACTCACTAACCCAATCTGATAACTTATTAATGACAATTTAAGGGAATTAACAGTTTAAAAATAATAAGCCGATGTTTATAATGAAAACAATACGGAATAGACTGAAACATCTGAAGAAAACACTCCCAACAGAATATGGGGTCACAAGTCTAGAGCCTCTAAACAACGGAGTAACAAATATCTGAAAATACGTAAGTTTGGAATGTAGAAATAAAACTGAATAAAAAGGGGAGAAGTCGGGTCCTGCGAACGTCAGGCAGCTACCTCGACAACTCTGATAAACTCTGGAAGACAGTGACTGCTCAGCTAAGTCTTCGGAACACCTGAATTTGCACTCATGGTGTAGGGAGTAAAGTGAGTACTTCCAACTCAGTGGTAATAGACATATATAATGACTGAAAGTAAGAAATCTCGAAATACCACAATGTAAAGCTGAAACTATCCTCTTAGCACATTTAACAATAAGCAACAATAAATCAATGACAGACAGATATCAATGTATGAATGCAATGCAATGCACATGACCTCTGTGGTGTACAGCCCGATCCATTGGGTACCCGCGCTCACTGTGGGGGTTCAGACTCCGGAGGGGCTCCTAAAGCCCAAGCGCAATGACATAGTCGCATTCGCTGCGGCGTGCAGCCCGGTCCACAATCAGTCCAAATATATATATATATGCAAGCAAGCCACACGGGCACAATCAATTACCATTTTCAGTTCCATTTAAAAGGTATTATAATTTAAGTGATTAAAGCCTTAGAAGATTTCTATTCATTTTTAGACAATATTTAACTCAGGAATGATATCATGGGAACATGCTCAATATCATGGAAGCAGTGATAATAATCCCTAAGGGATCCAAATAGTTGGCTCGCAGCCCAAATATGCTCATAACAATCCAAGTAGGACGTTTAGTAGCCAATTTCTAGGCATATAACACAGTATAGACATCTCTCGGACGAACTAAGTCATAGTACCGTCCACAAACGACCTCACACTCACAGTAGAGTACGTGTCTCGCCTCAATACAGCGTCACAATGTGAGATACCGGGGTTTCAAACCCTCAGGTCATCATCTACATC
>MU780822.1:20807-51521 GCA_026770625.1 Nicotiana glauca
TCATACTTGACCTGCTGACAGTTGAGACACCGAGCTACATGACTTACAATGCCCTTCTTCATTCTTCTCCACCAGTAATGCTGCCTCAAATCATGATACATCTTCGCGGCACCTGGATGAATAGAATACCGCGAGCTATGGGCCTCCTCTAATATCAACTCTCGGAGCCCATCCACATTGGGCACGCAAATCCGGCCCTGCATCCGCAACACACCATCACTATCAATAGTCTATCAATAGTCACATCCCTGGCATCATCATGCTGAACTCTTTCCTTGAGGACAAGCAAATTTGGATCATCATACTGACGCTCTCTAATGCGATCATACAAGGAAGACCGAGATACCACACAAGCCAACACCCGACTGGCCTCAGAAATATCTAACCTCACCATCCGATTTGCCAAGGCCTGTACGTCCACTGCAAAAGGCCTCTCCTCAACTGGAACGTACGCCAAACTACCCATACTGATTGCCATTCAGCTCAAAGCATCGGCCACTACATTGTCCTTTCCCGGATGATACAAAATGGTGATATCATAGTCCTTGAGTAACTCAAGCCATCTCCGTTGCCTCAAATTAAGATACTTTTGCTTAAACAAGTGCTGAAGACTGCGATGGTCAGTGAACACCTCACAAGATACGCCATAAAGGTAGTGCCTCCAAATCTTCAAGGCATGAACTATAGTAGCCAACTCTAAGTCATATACAGGATAGTTCTTCTCATAGGGCTTTAACTGACGAGAAGCATAAGGAATAACTCTACCCTCCTGCATCAATACACAACCGATCCCAACTCTCGAAGCATCACAATACATCGTGTAAGAACCTGAAGCTGATGGCAATACTAATACCGGAGCTGTGGTCAGAGCTGACTTGAGCTTCTGGAAGCTCTCCTCGCACTCATCCGACCACACAAATGGAGCATTCTTCTGCGTCAACTTCGTCAAAGGCAAAGCAATAGATGAAAAACCCTGAACGAACCTGCGGTAATAACCCGCCAAACCGAGGAAACTCCGAATCTCAGTAGCTGAGGAAGGCCTGGGCCAACTCTGCACCGCCCTAATCTTCTTTGGTTCAACCTGAATACCATCACTGGACACCACGTGTCCCAGCAAAGTCACGAAACTGAGCCAGAACTCACATTTGGAGAACTTTGCATAAAGTTTCTCCTCTCTCAATCTCTGCAATACCACCCTCAAGTGCTGCCGTGCTCCTCCTGGCTACGCGAGTACACCAGAATATCGTCAATAAACACGATCACAAATGAATCCAGATACGGCCGAAATACACTGTTCATCAAGTGCATGAACGCGGCTGGGGCATTAGTCAGCCCAAATGACATAACTAGAAACTCATAGTGCCCATATCTCGTCCTGAAAGCCGTCTTCATAATGTCTGAATCCCTAATCTTCAGCTGGTGATAGCCTGATCGGAGATCAATCTTAGAGAATACCTTTGCTTCCTGAAGCTGATCAAACAAATCCTAAATACGGGGTAGTGGGTACTTGTTCTTCACTGTCACCTTGTTCAACTGTCTGTAATCAATGCACATTCTCATTGTGCCATCCTTCTTCTTTACAAATAAGATCGGTGCACCCCACGGTGACACACTCGGGCGAATGAACCCTTTTCTAGGATTTCCTGAAGCTGCTCTTTCAATTCTTTTAACTCTGCTGATGCCATACGATAGGGAGGGATAGAGATGGGCTGAGTGCCTGGCACCAGATCAATACCGAAATCAATGTCTCTGTCCGGCGGCATGCCCGGCAAGTCTGCTGGAAACACATCTGGGAACTCTCTCACAATGGGCACAGAATCAATGCTAGGAGTCTCAGCTTCAACATCTCTCACAAATGCTAAATATGATAGACATCCTTTCCCAACCATCCGCTGTGCCTTTAAGAAGGAAATTACCCTGCTGGAAACATAATCGGTCGAACCTCGCCACTCAATCCTTGGAATACCCGGAATAGCCAACATAACTGTCTTGGCACGACAGTCCAGAATAGCATGGTATAGAGATAGCCAATCCATACCCAGAATCACATCAAAGTCTACCATACCCAACAACAATAAATCAACTCGGGTCTCTAGACCCCCAACAGTAACAAGACAAGATCGATATACATGATCCACAATAATAGTATCGCCCACCGGTGTAGATACATGCGCAGGCAAGGCAAGACAATCACGGGTCGTACCCAAATGATGAGCAAAATATGAAGATACATAGGAATAGGTAGATCCGTGATCAAATAAGACAGAAGCATCCCTGTGGCAAACTGAGATAATACCTGTGATGACGGCATCTGATGCAATGGCGTCCTTCCTATCTGGAAGAGCATAGAATCGAGATTGACCACCGCCAGTTTGGTCTTCACCCCTGGGGCGACCTCTGGCTACCTGGCCCCCATTCCTAGCTGACTGGGTGGGTGCTGAAAAAACAGGAACAGAAGATGAGGGATGATCCCTCTGCTAGGACTGCCTACCACGGAGCCAAGGACATTGTCTCCTCATATGACCCAACTCACCACACTCATAGCAACGACCTGGAGCTGGAGAAGGGGACTGAAGGGAACCCCTCGCTGCAGATGAACCCTGGGCTGATGAAGCAGGAGCAGAGCTCTGAGCTGGAAGGGCACTCAGTCCAGGCTGGCTTTGCTGATGACCGTAATGACCACGGCCTGACGAAGCCCCACTGGACTCTGTACGACCTGACTGAGGAGGTCTGAAGGAACGACCTCTACTGCGCTAGAACTGGCCCCTAGACGGAGCACCGCTGAAGCTACCTGAACCTCGAGGCCTCTTGGCCTCCCTCTCCTCACGCTCCCGATGACGGTCTATCTCAATCTGACGAGCCATATCAACTACCTCCTCAAACGAGGCGGCCACAACCCTCTCTCTAGTCATCAAAATACGAATGGGATAGTTGCAGCCATCCACGAACCTCCTAATCCTCTCTCGATCATTCGGGATCATCCAAGTAGCATGCTGAGCTAGATGCGTAAACCTCAACTCATACTGGTTCACAGTCATGTCCCCCTAAACCAAGCACTCAAACTGACGACGCAGCTTTTCGCTGCGAGACTGCGGTACATACTTCTCCAGAAAGAGAGCGGAGAACTGCTGCCAAGTAAGGGGCGCTGCTCCAACAGGCCTACGCCTCTCAAACTCCTCCCACCAAGTAAATGCAGGCCCTGAGAACTGGAAAGTAGTAAAAGCAACTCCACTTGACTCCAATATCCCTGCAGTGCGAAGCATATGCTGACACTTGTCCAGAAATCCCTGGGCATCCTCGCCTTCTGTACCACTGAACGTCGGAGGCTGGAGCCTGCCAAACCTCTCCAGTCGACGCTGCTCGTCATCTGGCATAGCCGGAACCACAAAATCTGGAGCTGGTGCGACTGGCGCAACTGGGGCAACTGGTGCAACTGGGGCAGCTGGTGTAACTGGGGCAATTCCCGGTGTCTGAAATTCCTGGACACCCTGCTCGGGTGTGCGAGCAGCGGGGGTCTGCTGACCACCCCCGGTATGAGAAGTAGCTGCTCTAGTAGTGGCTGATACGGCCTAACCAGGCCAGTGCAGGCGGATAAAATCTGAGCCAATGCCTCCTGAAGACCAGGAATCACGATAGGCACTGACGGTGCCTGAACAGGTGCTGCTGGAGCTTCTATAGCTGGAGGCCGGTCCTGAACCTGGGCAGCTGGTGGGTCTGCAGGTGTTGCCCTCACTGGTCCGCCTCGACCACGATCGTGACCACGGCCCCTAGAGGGTGCCAAAGGTGGTCGTCTGCCACGTACGGTAGCACGAGTTCTCGCCATCTCGAGAGAATAGAATACAGAAATTTAGTTCTCGGACCAACAAAATCATACGATAAGAATTTCAAGAAAGTGAAGTATTTCCTAAAGGTTCTGTAGCCTCCCGAGGATAGATACAGACATCTACGTACCGATCCACGAGACTCTACTAACCGGCTCATGACTCGTGAGGCCTAGTAACCTAGGCTCTGATACCAACTTGTCACGACCCCAATCCCGGTCGTGATGGCGCCTAACCATACAGCTAGGCAATCCTGACCATTTATTACTCACTAACCCAATCTGATAACTTATTAATGACAATTTAAGGGAATTAACAGTTTAAAAATAATAAGTCGATGTTTATAATGAAAACAATACGGAAGAGACTGAAACATCTAAAGAAAACACTCCCGAGCCCCAGGTCCACTTCTCAAAAAATTTCTAAATTTACATCACTGGATTCCTCGTCTCGCCACGAGTCTATACATATCAAATTTACAAAAGTCGGAGTTCGTTTGCCTCTCCAACTCATATTTAAACTCTCTTGAGTTTTCAAGCCCTAACCTCCATTTTTAACCTTTAATTCCTTGAAATTCAGTGATTAATCAATGTTTTTACACCAAAATAACATATTCCGAGGCCAATAGTTCTTACCTGATGAAGCACCTTTGATTCCTCCTCAAAATCGCCCAAGAACAGCCGTAGTCGAAGTCCCAAATATTTTCTTAACTTCTGAAAATCGCGAACACGGTTCATTAAACACAGGCCCGATTTCCGCTTCTGCGGTCATTTAACCGCACCTGCGGTACCGCTTGTGCGACACAATGGACCGCTTATGCGGTCTCACTTAAAATTTCGGGGGACCGCTTCTGCGGTGAATTATCCGTTTAAGCGGAACCGCTGAAGCGACCATTAGTCCGCTTATGCGGAATTTCCCTGGGCCACGCCTGACCGCTTATGCAGCCATCCCACCGCATCTGCGGAACCGCATCTGCGGAACCGCTTCTGCGGTTCCTTTTCCGCAGATGCGGAAACAACAGAAAGCAGAAATTTCAGACCTGCAACATCTTCCAAAATTCTTGTTTAACCACCCGAAATCACACCGAGGCCCCCGGGACCTCAACCAAAAACCCCAACACATCCTATAACCTTATTCAAACTTGTTCCAATCCTCAAAACACATCAAACAACGCTAAAACCAATAAATACATCGGATTCAAGCCTAGTTTTCATCAAAACTTCCGAAATGTGCATTCAATCAAAAACCCAACCAAACGATGTCCGGATGACATGAAAATTTGCAGACATATCCAAAATCACCTAACGGAGCTACTGCAACTCTCGAAATTGCATTCCAACCCTCGGATCAAAATCTCACCTGCCCACCGAAATTTGCCAAAATTCAAACTTAGCCAATTCAAGCCAAATTCTACACCGGACCTCCAAATTCAATTCCGATTGCGCTCCTAAGTCACAAATCATCACCCGAAACTAGTAGAATCATCGAAAATCCATTTCGAGCCCTCTAACTCATAAGTCAACATCAGATTGACTTTTCCAAACTAACTTTCTTTTAAAGAGACTAATTGTCTCATTTCTAACCGAACATTATCCGAATTACTTCAAATTCACCAACCACCTATAATAAAACATATAGAAGCATAAAACGGGTAAAAAGGGGTGGCAACTCACGTGATAACGGGCCGGGTCATCACAGTTATGTAGCTTAGGATCAACGTCCATTTGAGGTTCGCCTTCATCTTTACCTAGTTCCACTCCTCCTTCTTCTTCTAGAACCAGGGGTTCTCTTCCATATAGAGTTTCTTCTAGAAACAGAGATTCCAATGAACCAGTTCGTGAACCCTTAGTGGATGAAATTGTCCCCTCTGAAGTTTCTCTTAACTCTAATACAGAATCGATTAGGAATCAGGTTTCCTCTATGTCCTCTCTTGATTGTGCTGATGTCTACCCTTCTCAGATTATCGAAGGCTTAAACTCTGTTGTCCGTAAGGATTTCCATTGGAGATCTGACTTCCCCATCATAATTCCTAATGGAAATCAAACATGCTACATGACTGGATTTTCTTTCGTGTATACATATCCTTTTACACTGAATTTTAGACCTCTAATTGATCTTGTTATCGTCGAGTTCTGTCGTTTTTTCAATGTTTGTCAAAGACAAATTGGCCCCATTGTATAGAGGGTTGTTGCTTGTCTAAGGCACTTAGCTAGCGTGGCTAATTTTCCTTTTACCTTTTTTCATCTGATCCACCTCTACTCCCCTAAGCTGTTCCAACATGGGATCTTTACTTTGGTGGCGAGGAGTAAGAGAGTTTTAGTCAGCCCTGAGGATGACAAGGACTGTGGCTAGTATGCCTGATTTATTGATGCTCCTACTATTCGGTTAGTAGGTGAAGAAAATATACCATTCCCTGAAAAGTGGAATTTTGCACGTAAATTTACTTTTGGAACTTTCTCTATTCTTTTTCTCCTTTTTTCGTTTTGAAGGGGTTTGTTTTTCTCGTGGCTATTTAACTTTCTCTTTTTTTAGCAACCATGGGAATTGTTGACGAGATTCCCAATTTCCGTGGATGGGTAGAGAAATTGTTGACTGTTGCTCCGATGGAAGGTAGATCTTGGAAAAATCTTTCACACAGGTTTGGTTGGAAGGTTAAAACTCATGGTAAATACTTTACCCCTTTTTTTCATTCATTCTTCCTTTAGAATATATTTGACCTTTTATTTTATCAGGGTTTCCTATCCATGGTGTAAGTGCCGATTCGATCACCACTTCCAGATTTTCTTTGGCAAGAGCTCAAGAGATAACCCTGAGTTATTCATCGAAAAGGAAAGCTATCAAACCACAAGATTCTGAAGAGGAACGAGATGAGAGTTCCTTGATTAAAAGGCTGCGAGTTAGAAGGCACGTTATTTCAGATGATGAAGTTACTCCTCCCCGTTCTGTTCCCGTTACCGAGTCTGTTGAAGCCACCTTAGCGAGTTCAGAAGATGATACTCCTATGGCAGCTCGTGGCTCTGATGAAAAACTTTTTTCTCGTGGGTTTGATAGTGAAGGTTTCTATTTGGTGTCTGATGAAGTACCTCTTGCCTTATTTCCCATGTCTGTAGCGAGCAGCTTTTTTGCAAAGTGCCTGAGCTTTTTTCTTATCCTCAGGAAGTATTCCATACTGCAAAAAATTGACAATTTTATTTCTCCAATCCCAAGTTAAATTATTCTAATTTACCTCATTTTTATCTTGTTATAGCATTGAATAAAACAAAATATGTCACGGATACATTTTACATTTGTTAATTCTGTGGCGGATGCAAGATTAGCTAAAGCGTCTGCCTCGACATTTTCTTCTTCTTGGTATCTGCAAGACTTTCCAAGTTTGGAATTGCCTGACTAAATCCGGTGCCTTCTCCAAGTACTGTTGCATCTTTGCCTCTCTAGCTATATAAGTTCCCAGTATTTGGTTAACTACGAGCTATGAATCAGTTTTGATTACGACCTGTTCTATACCGAGTTCTCGTGCCAATTCTAAACCTGCAATCGCAGCTTCATATTCTACCTCATTTTTAGTAATAGGATGGCATTTTATGGCTTGTCGTATGGTTTCTCCCGTAGGTGGTACCAAAACAATGCCTAGACCTTCTCCTTTTACATTCGATAAAAGATTAATAAATAGAGTCCAAGTACCTGGATTAGACTCGTTAAATACCTGCAGTTCTTTTTCTGCTTCTAGTTGTATTCCTTGACTAAAATTTGCCACAAAATCTGCTAAAACTTATGACTTTATTGCAGTTCTTGGTTGATATGTTGTGTCATATTCGCTTAGCTCTATAGCCCATTTGGCTAGTATACCTGATAATTCTTGCTTATGCAGTATATTTCGTAAGGGGTAGGCAATTACTACAGAAATACGATGACATTGAAAATAAGGCCTTAACTTTCTAAATGTCATAACTAACGCAAGTGAAAGTTTTTCTAGATGAGGATACCGAGTCTCAGCAGCTAATAATGACTTGCTAACATAATAAATCGGAGATTGTTTACCTTGGTCCTCTCAAACTAACACAGCACTTACCGCCACTTTTGAAACAGCAAGGTAGATAGGTAATTTCTCCCCATATTTTGGTTTTGCGAGCAACGATGAATTTGACAAGTATACTTTCAAATTTGTAAGCGCATGTTGACATTCTTCAGTCCACTCAAATTGATCTTGCTTTTTTAGGCCTGAAAAGAACTTGAAGCATTTTTCTGATGACTTGAAAATAAACCTTCCCAAAGCAGCTATTCTACTTGTCAATATTTGTACTTTTTTTTACTCGTCAGTATATCTGGAATTTCCTCAATAGCTTTAATCTGCGTGGGATTTACTTTAATGACATGGTTAGAAACAAGAAATCCCAAGAACTTACTTGACGAAACTCCAAACTCACATTTCTCAGGATTTAATTTCATGTTAAATTTACGAAGAATCTGAAATGTATTAGTCAAGTGTGGAATATGATCTCCTACTTGTTGTGACTTGACCAGCATATCATCTATATAAACCTCCATGGTCTTCCCTAGATGTTCTTGAAACATTTTGGTCACCAGCCTTTGATATGTGACTCCAGCATTCTTGAAACCGAATGGCATTACTTTGTAACAGTAAGTCCCCCTATCTGTTATAAATGAAGTCTTTTCTTCATCTATAGGATCCGTTTTTATTTGATTATACATTGAATATGCATCTAAAAAGCTTAATAATTCATGTCCTGTAGTAGCATCAATTAGTTGATCTATATGCGGTAATGGAAAAGAACCTTTTGGGCAAGCTTTATTTAGATCAGTATAATCTACACAAACTCGCCACTTACCATTCTTTTTAGGTACTACAACAGTATTAGCCAACCAATCTGGATACTTTACCTCGTGGATAGATTCAATTTTTAAAAGCTTTTATACTTTATCTTGAATCACCTGGTTCTTGAATGAGCCTTGCTTCCTGTTCCTTTGCTTGACAGGTGGGTATGATAGATCTTCATTTAATTTGTGGGTCATTACCTCTGGTGGTATACCTATCATATCTTAATGGGACCAAGCAAAACAATCTGCGTTAGTTTTAAAAATTCAATGAACTTACGTTTCATTTCCGGGTTGAGGTAGATTCCAATGTAGACTTTTCTGTCAGGCCAATGTTCAAATAGCTCCACATCCTCCAATCCTTCGGTCGTTGATTTAATATTCTTATATTCATTTGGTTCCTGAATAGTATCGGGCCTCGAATCTATATCTATTTGCCCATCTTCAGTTGAGGTTCGTGTTGATGCGTCCTTAACTGCATTCTGTGATTGCTATTTTTCGTCCCTTTCTGCATTTGAGTCTGCCACAGAATTGATGTTTCATAAATCTTGTTGGTCACCACGGATTTGCTGTATTCCCCATTGTGAAGGGAACTTGATAACTTGATGCAAAGTAGATCGAACAGCATCCATCACATGAATCCATGGTCTACCAAGAATCAAGTTATAAGCCATATCCATTTCTACCACTTGAAATTTGGTGTCTTTAACTACTCTTTCAGCGAATGTAGTGAGTATTATCTCTCCTTTTGTTATGATGCTCAAGTTGTCAAAATCGGACAATGTATGAGCCTTGGGTATCAACTTATCATCAGCTTGCATCTAATTTACCACTCTTAGCAGAATGACATTCATGGAACTACCTAGATTAATCAAAATTTGTTTCATATTAGTGTCGTCATGTACAAGTAAAGATATTACCAGTTTGTCATTATGTGGGGTTAGCACGTCGTCTACATCTACATCATCAAATGTAATACTATATTCTTCCAAAACCTGTCGAACTCGCTTCCCATGTGCAATTGTTATTTTTGACACCTTCCTCGCTGCCATATATGTTACGCCATTGATTTCTTCTCCTCCACTTATGACATTAACCGTCTTTTTTGGTGAAGGGGGTTTTGGGGGCTCTTGCCTATTTTTCATATATTCTTGCTTTCCCTTTTCGCTAAATAAATCAGTTAGATATCCTTATTTTAATAAGTGTCACCTTGCAGCAGTCTACAATCTGCCGTTTTGTGACCGTAATCGTTGTGAAATTCGCACCAAAAATCAGGTTTCGCCTGTTCGGGTTTGATCTCATATCTTTTGGCTAGCGTACCTTGTCTCCCATGCTCCTTAAAACAGCCACCAACTCGGATGTGCTAGCATTAAAACTGTAACCACCCTCCATGAACATGTCGTGACAACACCTAGTTCCTACGACTAGGTAAGCCTAACAATTGCGGAAAAAAAACAGATGCGGAAAAAACTAATATAAAACTGAAGATAACAATATAAAAGTGTTTAAGATGCCGCTTTGCATATACAGTACAAGATCTCAAAAATCGAACAACTCCCAAAACCCAAAATCTCATGAATCAAAAGCTATGAATACGACATAATGCTCTAACTTCGGAATATCTAAATCAAAAGAAAAAATAGAAGGTCTATCACTACAAGAGAGAGAATGAAAAGGGACTCCTCGGTATGCGGATGTGGAAGATATACCTCGAAGTCTCTGGAGAATCGCCTCGCCTCAAGGGTAGTAGGGTTGAGTCGAAGTACCTGGATCTACACACGAAAAACATGTGTAGCAAAGGGCATGAGTACACCATATCGGTACCCAGTAAGTGCCAAGCCTAACTTTGGTCGAGTAATGACGAGGAAGGTCAGGTAGCTACCGGTTATATACAATAACATATAAGGAAAAGAAGCAGTATTAAAGTAAAACAGGGTAATAAGACAACAACAACTACAACATAGACAAATAATCACAGGAGGAATACAACTCAACACAGAGACAACAACGGGGATATCCCAAGATACCGTCCTGTAGTCCCAAAAATAAATGTCCAGTGGATCTCCTGGGTGTCGTCCCGTAGTCCAACTCAAAATGCGTAGGGGATCTCCCTGAATACCACATTCATAGTCCCAAATATAAATACTCAGTACTGGGGAAATCTACCGGGTGTAGTCCCTTAGTTCCAATGTAAAAGTGCAGGGGGATCTCCCGGATTACCATATCTGTAGTCCCAAATAAAACGGGCAAGTGGGATCTCTCGGGATAACGCTCGTAGTCCCAAAATAAACACAGAGCAGCAACACGAAGGATATTCAATTCAATCAAATTTATACCAAGATAAAACAAGTATTTCTAGCCTAGTATGTTGCACAAAATTCGAATAAGGCAGTTTGGGCAAGTAAAGCAGTTAAGTTACTTAGACATGCTTTCCTAAGCTAACAGTAGGCTCAAATTGCAAATTAGTAAAAATAGAGAAGAAAACGGAATTATATTTACTTAATGAAAATCGGATTTTTCAACAATTAGCACATGTACGCACTCGTCACCTCACGTACAAGGCATTTCATATATCACATTACCAATTCCTATGGGGAGTTCCCCCACACAAAGTTAGGCAAGCCACTTACCTCGAACCGATTCAATACCACGTTCTTGCCACGAGTATCCGACTCCAAATGACCCAAATCTATTCAAAGTAATTACATAATATAAATATAACTTCAAGTAACTAATTCAACTAATCAATTCGAAGCTAATACGCAAAATTAGGAAAATCGCCCAAAAGCCCCCTCGGGTCCACGTCTCAGAATTGGGTAAAACTTACAAATTCGGAATTCTCACACTCTCATGAGTTCATATCTACAGAAATTACTCCAATACAAAATCAAAATCTTGATCAAAACTCCAAAATTAGGCCAAAGAACTTTTCCAATTTTTCTCCAAAATTTCACCCTAAATTCGAATTTAAAGGATGAATTTAAGCATAGGTTCGTGGAAATTAATCAAAACCTAGTAAGAATTACTTACCCAAAACACCCAGGTGAAAATCTCTCCCAAAATCGCCAATCTCAAGCTCCTACAACAAATTTCTAAGGTTTGAGACTAAACCCTCGTTTCTGCCCTTTTTCTGATCAGTGGAACCACATCTGCGGCTCTGGGACTGCACCTACGCTCCCGCTTCTGCGTAGACCAAGTTTCACCTGTGACTCTTCATTAAAGTCCAGCTTCCGTACCTGCGAACACTTTTACACAGATGCGGCGCCGCTTCTGCGATGAAGCATCCACTTCTGCAGTCCCTGCTGGCCCTCTC
Source organism: Nicotiana glauca (assembly GCA_026770625.1). Lineage (NCBI taxonomy): Eukaryota > Viridiplantae > Streptophyta > Magnoliopsida > Solanales > Solanaceae > Nicotiana > Nicotiana glauca. Next base: position 32,775 of record MU780822.1, read on the forward strand.
TTTTTCTGCTTCTGCGATGCTAACGTCACTTCTCCGGCTTCGCACCTATGGTACCGCATCGCAGGTGCGGTTATGACAGAAGATTAGCAGCTGAAGCTGCTCCAAACAAATTCCAATTCTTCCGACAACCTTTCGAAATCATCCCGATGCCCCCGGGACCTCAACAAAAAATACGAACAAGTCATATACCACTATTCAAACTTGTACCAACCTTCGAAACACTCAAAACAACATTGAATCATCAAAACACCCTTGGATTCAAGCCTAATGATTCCAAAACTTCAATTTTTTTCTTTTGATCAAAAAGTCTATCAAACCTCATCCGAATTACCTAAAATTTTGCACACATGTCCCAAATGACACAACGGACCTACTCAACCTTTTGGAATTCCATTCCGACCCCAATATCAAAATCTCACTATCGAACCAGAAACTTCAAAAATTTGACTTTCAGCATTTCAAGCCTAATTAAGTTATGGACCTCAAAAACACAATCCGAACACGCCCTTAAGCGCGAAATCACCCAACGGAGCTAACGGATGCTCCGACTAAGATCCAAATTCTAAGTCTAAAACTCTCATTTAGGGACTAAGTGTCCCAAAACACTCCGATACATAAAATGAATCCTCCCGGCAACTCACAATAGTAGAAACAAACACGGGGAATGCAGTTAATAGGGGATCAGGGCATTAATTCTTAAAACGACAGGCCGGGTTGTTACGTCCTCCCCTTCTTAAAATATTTGTTCGTCCTCAAACGAGTATAGAGACATACCTGAAGTAGTGAATAGATGAGGGTAACGGCTGCGCATATCCTGCTCGGTCTCCCAAGTCGCCTCCTCGATCGGCTGACCCCGCCACTGAACCTTCCCTGATATAATGTTCCTTAACCTCAGCTTCCGAACCTGGTTGTCCAATATCGCCACTGCTCCTCAATGTAAGATAGATCATTGTCCAACTAGATAGAACTGAAATCCAAAACATGCGACTGATCACCGTGATACCTTCGGAGGATCGAAACATGAAATACCGGATGAACTCCTGCTAAGCTAAGAGGTAAGGCAAGCTCATAAGAAACCTCCCCAACATGCCGCAATACCTCAAAAGGCTTAATAAACCTCCGAATGAATTTCCCTTTCTTCCCAAATCTCATAACGCCTTTTATAGGCCCTTACCAAGACCCGTTCTCCAACCATATAGGAAACATCATGAACCTTCTGGTTCGCATAACTCTTATGTCTGGATTAGCCTGTACGGATCCTATCTTGAATCACCTTAAATTCTCCAAAGCATCCTGTACCAAGTCCGTGCCTAATAATCTAGCCTCATCCGGCTCAAACCAACCTACCGGGGATCTATACCGCCTACCATACAAGGCCTCGTACGGTGCCATCTGAATACTTAACTGATAGTTGCTGTTGTGAGCAAACTCAGCCAGTGGCAAGAACTGATCCTAAGAACTTCCAAAATCCATCACATACGCACGGAACATATCCTCAAGAATCTAAATAATGCACTCGAACTGTCCGTCCGTCTGGGGTAAAATGCTATGCTCAACTCTACCCGAGTACCCAACTCATGTTGTACGGCCCTCCAAAATCGGGATGTGAACTGAGTACCTCTATCTGAAATAATAGAAACTGGAATACCATGCGGACGGAAAATCTCCCGAATATAAATCTCCGCCAATCGCTCCGAAGAATAGGTGGTACACATAGGAATAAAGTACGCGGACTTGGTCAGTCGATCCACAATCACCCAAATGGAATCAAACTTCCTCAAAGTCCGTGGGAGCCCAACTATGAAGTCCATGGTGATCCGCTCCCACTTCCACTCCAGAATATCCATCTGCTGAAGTAATCCACCCGGCCTCTGGTGCTCATACTTTACCTGCTGACAATTGAAGCACCGAGCTACAAACCCTACTATATCTTTCTTCATCCGCCTCCACCAATTGTGCTGTCTCAAATCCTGATACATCTTCGCGGTACCAGGATGGATGGAATATCGCGAATTATGGGCCTCTTCTAGAATCAAGTTGCGAAGTTGGGTACACAAACCCAAGCCTGCATCCTCAATACCCCGTCATCACCAATGGTCATATCTCTGGTATCACCTCGCAAAACCTTGTCCTTGACGATAAGAAATTGAGGTTCAAACTGACGTTCCCGGATACGATCAAACAAGGAAGACCGAGAAACCACACAAGCAACGACCAGACTAGGCTCCAAAAAATCCAATCTCACAAACTGGCTGGTTAAGCCTGAACATCCATCGACATGGGCCTCTCCGCTGCTGGTAGATAAGCCAAACTCCCCAAACTCTCCACCCGGTGACTCAAAGCATCGGCCACCACATTGGCCTTGCCCGGGTGATATAAGATAGTGATATCATAGTCCTTCAACAGCTCTAACCACCTCCTCTGACGCAAATTAAGGTCCTTCTACTTGAACAGATACTGCGAACTCAGATGATCAGTATAAATCTCACAAGGCACACCGTACAAATAATGACGCCAGATCTTCAAGGCGTGAACAATAGCAGCTAACTCGAGATCATGGACAGGATAATTCTTCTCATGTACCTTCAATTGTCTGGACGCATAGGCAATCACCCTACCATCCTACATCAATACCGCTCCAAGGCCAAACTTCGAGGAATCACAATTGACAGTATAATACCCCGAACCTGTAGACAATATCAAAATTGGGCTATAGTCAAAGCTGTCTTGAGCTTCTCAAAGCTCTCCTCACACTCTTTCGTCCACTAGAACAGAGCACCCTTCTGGTTCAGCCTGGTCATATGCCGTAATGGATGGAAAACCCGGAACGAATCGACGGTAATAACCCGCCAAACCAAGAAAACTACAGATCTTTGTAGCTGAGGATGGTCTTGGCCAACTACGCACTGCTTCCACTTTCTTCGGATCCACCTTTATTCCCTCACTAGATACCATGTGACCCAGCTTAATCAACTCAATACCACGTTCTTGCCACGAGTATCGGACTCCAAATGGCCCAAATCTATTCAAAGTAATTGCATAATTTAAATATAATTTTAAGTAACTAATTCAACTAATTTATTCGAAGCTAATACGTAAAATTAGGAAAATCGCCCAAAAGCCCCTCGGGCTCACGTCTCAGAATCGGGTAAAGTTTACAAATTTAGAATCCTCACACTCTCACGAGTTCATATCTACAGAAATCACTACAATTTGACATCAAAATCTTGATCAAAACTCCAAAATTATGCTTAAGAACGTTTTCAATTTTTCTCCAAATTTTCCCCCTAAATTCGAATTTAAAGGTTGAATTTAAGCATAAGTTCGTAGAAATTAATCAAACCCGAGTAAGAATTATTTACCCAAAACACCCAGGCAAAAATCTCTCCCAAAATCGCCAATCCCGAGCTGCCAAATCAAATTTCTAAGGTTTGAGACTAAACCCACATTTTTGCTCTTTTTCTGATCAATGGAACCGCATTTGCGGCTCGGGGACTGCACCTGCAGTCCCACTTCTGCATAGACCAAGTCGAACCTGCGACTTTTCATTAAAGTCCAACTTCTGCACCTGCGACTACTTTTATGCAGATGCGGCGCCGCTTCTGCAATGAAGCATTCGCTTCTATGGTCCCTGCTGGCCCTCCCCTTTTTTGCTTTTGCGATGCCAAAGTCGCTTCTGCGCCTCCGCACCTGCGGTGCGGCACCGCAAGTGTGGTTATGACAGAAGATCAGCAGCTGAAGCTGCTCCAAACAACTTCCAATTCTTTCGACAACCTTTCGAAATCATCCCGAGGCCCCCGGGACCTCAACCAAAAATACGAACAAGATATATACCACTATTCAAACTTGTACCACCCCTCGGAACAGTCAAAATAATATTGAATCATCAAAACACCATCGGATTCAAGCCTAAGGATTTCAAAACTTCAAATCCCCACCTTTGATCAAAAAGTCTATCAAACCTCATCTGAATTACCTGAAATTTTGCACACACGTCCCAAATGACACAACAGACCTACCCCAACTTCCGAAATTGTATTCCGACCCTGATATCAAAGTCTCATTAACGAACCGGAAACTTCACAAATTTGACTTTCGACATTTCAAGCCTAATTAAGCTACGAACCTCAAAGACACAATCCAAACACGCCCCTAAGCCCGAAATCATCCGACGGAGCTAACAGAACCAACAGAATTCGATTCCGAGGCCATCTTCACATTGCTCAGACTACGGTCCAAATTCTAAGGCTAAAATTCTCATTTAGGGATTAAGTGTTCCAAAACACTCAGAAACACAAAATGAATCCCCCGGCAACTCACAATAACAGAAACAAACATGAGGAATGCAGTTAATAGGGGATCTGTGCGTTAATTCTTAAAACGACCGGCCGAGTCGTTACCGACTGAAATCACTAACTAGTATTTTTCGCATCCATTGGGATTTGGATCTTTAAGACTCATGGTTCATCTACTCCCATATCATTGACCATTAGGCTATACATTTGGGTGTTATTTTATTTTTTTAACATTATATATATATATATACGCGCACACATCGTCTTGCATAGTAAATTCGGTGACCCTTTTCTAGTTGGACTCAACTTATTTATACACTAACAGTCTAACTAATTTTAGGCAATCAGTGTCATTTAACATGTTATTTTTCCGGTTAATAATCTCACTTTCTATAAAGGATTATTTTTTCTTGATCTCATAGTACAAAAAATTATTTTCACTATTAATATATACAAGTTAAATTCTTTCAAATTTATTCGGATTAGCCCAAGGGAGAAAAGGGGGGGAAAAGATCTAGTCGCACCTTTATACCTGAGGACTTTAAGAAGACAGAACAGAAAGATCATTTCGGAAATATGTTTGGGATGAGAAACAAGGAATGTGATTCCGGCCAAAATCACCTGGTAATTGGTTTGTGTAATGTGTGATGTCCTTGGATTTGCTTGACAAACTAGCCTAATTATAAACCAAACATTCACTTTGTACCTATTTATTGCCACGCGTTGTCTTATTATTCAATAGTCTTGATCTTCCTATTCGCTTAGTTGCTCCAAAAATACACTGTATTGCCGATGTCATTTTTCCAGTTCCCACTGGCCACTCCTCCTTAAACCTTTGAAGGTATATATCTTACATCACTACTCTTCTAGTATTTTGGAACATCTACAGAAACTTATTTATACTTTTCACTTTAGTCCTTTTAAAAACAATTTTGGTCATCAGTTTTACCCCTCTTAGAAATTAATTTTGTGAATAGCTAAGAATTACTACAATCTATAAAATTTATCATTACAGTTGGCATATTAAGTAATTAAAATAGACAATTAAAAAGAACAACTTTACAATTCTAATTATAAAATGTTACCGACTTTTTCTTCTAGTTTAACATACTATGCAAGAATATCTCTCGCAGAATGTAACCTTACCAGCCTGGCAATTGCATTATGTTTTGTATCTACCTTAATATTTTTTCTCACTCCAAGACCCTAATTCAGTAGCCCTAATAAGCTTTACATTTAAAACTTTATATTACCTTTCGGAAGCTCAAGAGCTACCTAAAAAACGTACTACTCCCCCTGTTCTAGTTTATGTGAACTTATTTTCTTTTTGGTCCGTTCCAAAAAGAATGAACCTTTTTTTAAATTTGGTAACAATTTAGTTACAAAAAGCTTTTATAACCACACAAATACTCTGGGCCCCATTTGGATTTAATTAGAACCACAAATTACAAAAGTCTTTATTTTTTTCTTAAACTCCGTACCCAGTAACTATGTGTTTTGTAATAATGGTAACTTAAAAAGTACGTTTAAGCAGTTAGACAAAAACCTTTAATTAAAGAATTTTAAGGAGAGTCCAAGTGGTACCTATGCACCTTCTTACTTACCTACACATTTTGTACTATACTGTTTGTTTGGGAATTGGGACTAAGTGCTTGTCCTGCTAATGTCTTTTTGTCCTTAAACAACTGTAGCATGTACTAAAGAGATTAGAGGAACTCAACTTTACAGTTTAGAGAGGCCAAAGGTCTAGGTGACTCTTTGCGGTTGCCTAATTCCAACTTGTGTGTAGGCTAAAAGCAAGATTCTTGAGCACAAAATTGGGAAGATTCTTGATTCTTTTTGCAATTAATGGCAAAAAAAGAAATGTAAAGAATGGAAAAAGGTGGCCTCCTTGCCCCAAGGAGCCCAGCTAACGAGGTACTTAACTAAACCATAGTACAAGTTTTCAAATCTCTTGTCCCAGACAAAATTGGTGGACCCTAATTAGCTCGGTATCGTTCCATTTGACTCTCATGTGCATTTTTTTCAGTTATGATAATCTCAATGGGGTTGTTGAAAGATTTCTTCAGATCTTCTGCTTTCTCACGGATTCCCAAATTATCTCTTTGAAAGAAATCCTCCTTGTTCCGTTCAACGTAACCGCCTTGGAAATACTCTTTAACATGATATAATATTATCTATTTTGGCCAAGTTTATAGAGTTTTTCCCAAAAAGTGTTAAGCTATTAAGAGATTAATCTTATATCTTATACGTAGAACCCTGAGGTGTAGCTCAGCTGGTAAAGGCCTGAGGACAAAGTCCTTCAGGTCGCCAGTTCGAGTCCCACCAGGACCACTGGGGACATTACAAACCGGCCGCGTCTCTAGGGCCCCGTGGAACTAATCGTGCACCCGCATTGAAACAGCGGGCTCCGGTGGGTACAGCTAGTCGGGTTCGTAAAGCGATGCCCGGAAACCACGGTTATAAAAAAAAAAAAAAAAAATGTTATACGTAGGCTCCCAACATATCTTTTCGGCGAAATGACATCCTGACCACTTAAACTTGTACCCGTTTGTAAAGCCGATACATAAACTTACAATTTTCTCATTTGAACACTCCAACTTCACAAAATGAGTACTAAGAAATACATTCAATGGAGCGTGTACATCACTTGTGCTGATATGTTAAACACGTCATATGTTAGATTATTTATTACTTGACAAGTGTTACTTGTGGGTCCCATTTTTAAATATTAAATCAAAAAAAGAAGTAGAAACAAAAAAAAAGGAGGAAAAAGACCTGACATTACCTTCTTCTCCGTTCACCGATCTACCTTTCTTAAATTTCAGAAATTCAATAGCAATCCATAGTTTTGAAACAGTGGAGATCTGCCGTTTTTTGTTATTTTGGCAAAGAGATTCGATGTTAGGGTTTTCTTCAGACACCGGTGATTTAGAGTGGTGAGTACTTTTAACAACCATAAACTTAAATGGCTGCCACCTCAATTTCTTTTTTTTTCTTGCTCAATAGAGTGTGACAATGATCTCATAGTAGCCCGGTACCATCTCCAAGAGCGCAACACTTCTGTCTCAACATCTTGAGCAGCATCTACTGACAATGGACGGAATGATAAAACCAAATCTGCTGGGAGTATATTGGATTTTCCCTCAGAAAGAACTAGCAACTGAGTGTCCGCAGGCATGACCATCTTATAATAAGTAAAGTCATATTCAACGTTTTGTAATTCCAACAAGCTTTTCAGGACCCTTGCGTTATCAACCCCAGTAGAGTTAAGAGTCCCTGCTTGTAATTGTGTCTCATCATCAATGGTTAAATGAGAGCCTTCAGCAAGTTGCAGTATCCCTGATACCAGTCTGTTAGTTGATAATCTTTTCTTGGGGCAAGAGAAACTTTGTTAAGGTCATTGTTGCACCCATGTCATTGTTGAAGGATTCAGAAATGGAACCTTAGAAAGACCGCCATCGTCAAAAAGGAACTGACTGAAAAGATCAGTGGCGGCCCAGTCCTTGTCGTCGAATGTGGCTGGATCGTTTCTGATGTTCTCTCTCCTCGCTTAAGTCGAAGAGAAGAAAGAGAGCGGAAATGAGTACTGACAGGCTATAGGTCGTTTTTTTCCTTTTCTTTTTTATTTTTTCCTATTGATTACAGTATTTTCTTCAACGGATTATTGCATTCACGCGCATTTTATGCGTGATTGATACGTATTTTGTCCACATCACCTATATTAATGCCACATAAGCATAGTCAATGGTCAAAGTGATTTATTTGTACTTATTTTGTCAAGTTGGAGTATTCAAATGGGAAAATTGTAAGTTTATGTATCGGCTTTACAAACGGGTACAAGTTTAAGGAGCGAGGATGTCATTTCGCCTATCTTTTCAGCTACTAATGTAGGACTTTGTAAGCCACCCATATCGTTAGAGTATTTATCTGCCATCACCATACTCGTCTTGCTGAACCTCGACCTTGATACCAATTGTTGGACTAAAACGGCTCAATGTTACCCGCATGGTCAGAGTATTTATCAGTCTTCATCATATTCTTCCCAAACCTAGGCTCTGATATTAGTTTTACTATTTTCTCCAAAAAGCCTCGCATTATTAAGAGATTCGTATACCTTATATGTATGCTTTCAATCTTTTCAATTACCAATTTAAACTTTATTCGCACACTCGACATTCCTTTTCCGTGACGCATGAAGGTTAGGTGCTACACTGCTAGTTATTGTGTGTGTATATATTATTATTATTATTATTATTATTATTATTATTATTATAAAAGTGGAAAGCCCTTAATTTAAAAGTTAAATTATATAAATACCCTTCTAAATAACTTAAATATCTTACTTATAAAAATATAGTTTAATAATAATTTAATTTAGAAGAAAACATCTAATTTGATTTGATGTGTCTTTTTTGAAAGGCTGTGTCTTTTTAATAAGAAACTAAACGTACTTTTTCAAATTTATTTAGCCTTTGTTTTACTGAAAAATTATACTCCTATTTAAACATAGTGCACTGTCACGACCCACTTTAGGATTGTGACATGCGCTTAGGAGCAAGTGTTCCCAAGTAAGTCTCATCGGTAATTTTACAGAAAATCGGACAGAGTTTTCCCTATTTTTGGACTATCCCAAAAATTTTCCTATCTCAAATCAGCAACCAAATATCCTAATATCATACCAAACAATTGATAACTTGTCAATTAACCAATACAAGTCTCCATCATAACTAAATAACCAACTAACCACTAGATATACTAATTTATCTCCAACTTTGATAAATGAGAACGATACACAACATAAGATGATAATAACAAAAGAATACTCATGCCACTAAAATAATGACTATGGAACGACTCTAAGAGTTTAAAGAAAGACCATAAAATAAATAACAATCTTCGCCCATACGAACAAATGCTAGGCTCATCGAGAACTATCAACCTATGCGCTCTAATTAACGAAATTCTCGCTTGCGTCAACTGCTGTCTCTGTAAAAAAAATTAGCGGGGAAATGAGACACTAGCTCAGTGAGTAATAACACTTAACCACAACCGTTTTTGAGTGGGGACAAGTTAGAAATACATGCTTGTATGATAAAATTCAGAAATTATCATAAAAATAAAATGCCATTTCAAAACGGTAAGAATAATCGGAAATTAATTTAATAATTCAGTAATAAACTCGGTAAATACTGTATCATATCAATTCCTTATGTTTTGGAGGTTACCAAGAAACGATCATGTATCTGTACCACTGTGTGGACCACTTCGTAAAATAAGTCAAATATAATGGTAGGTCCCTACTCGAGGGAAAACTGTAAATATATGCTAGTTCTACCTTCCCACTAGCGAGGGATATAACTGTACTTAGTAATCGATAAATACAAAATGCACCAGGTCTAACGAATCCGCTATTAGCTACGAGATCCTTCAAAGTCTCCACCCATTTAAACTCTTTCTTGTAAATAGTAAATACTCGTACAAAAGCATTTTTTTCAAAATAATAAAGGGCGTATAATTTCTTATCAAATATTGAAATTTTATTTCGGTAATGGTAAGCATGTCTCAAGTAACAGTAAAACATGTCTAGTAACAATAATAATATTTTAAACAACTGTAACATCTCAACTAACGGTATAAAACATATCTTATAACGATCCGACCGGTCATTTTGAGTACTAGCACTCCGTTCAGTAGTCGGAGGCCATGAACAACTTCATTTAAGGTATTATGACATGTACACGTGGTCGGAATCGAATTTAGGGAAGTCCAGAGTTGACTTGGGAAGAGAATTCTTATTTCGGAAGCTTAAAGTTGAAAGAATGAACTAGAATTGGAATTTTGAGTAAACGACCTCGGAATCGGGATCCGAAGGTTCCAATAGGTTTGTATGATAATTTTGGACTTGGCCGTGTACCCGGATCGGGTTTTGGATAACCTGAGAGCGTTTTGGCGCCTATTGTGGAAGTTGGCATTTTAGAAGGAATTTCATAAGTTTGGCTTGAAGAGCACTTCAGTGTTATCAATATCCGTTTGGAATTCCGAGACTGACAGTAGCTCCGTATGGTGATTCTGGAGTTGGGAGCACGATCGGAAGTGAATTCGGAGATCCGTAGGTCATTTTCAAGCCATTTGGCTAAAGATAGAAATTTGAAGGTTTTTTAGAAGTTTGACCGAAAGTGGACTTTTTGATATCGGGGTCGAAATCCAATTCCGAAAGTTGGAGTAGGTCTGTAATGTCAAATATGACTTGTGTACAAAATTTGAGGTCAATCGGACATGATTTGATAGGTTTAAACATCGATAATAGAAGTTGGAAAGTTCAAAGTTCATAAAGCTTGAATCGGGCTGTAATTCATGGTTTTAGCATTGTTTTGTTATGATTTGAAGCCTCAAGCAAATCCGTAATGTATTTTGGGATTGGTTGGTAGTTTTAGTTGAGGTCCCGGGGTCCTCAGGTGGATTCCGGGTGGTTAATGGATCGAAAAATGGATTTTGAGAAAAGCTGAGGTTTGCTGGTATTTCTGCTTCTGCGAAAACGGGTCCGCAGAAACGGACCTGTACAAGCGGAATGGGAGCCGCAGGAGTGGTTTATGGTCAAGACTTGGAGACCGCAAATGGGTCAAGGATCCGCAGAAGCGGGACCGCTTTTGCGGAGGGAAGATCGCAGAAGCGAAAATGAGAGGCCCAGTGGAAGTCGCAGAAGCGGCTGGTTTTCCACAAAAGCGGAACTGCCGAAGCAGTTGGACGTCCGCAGAAGCGGAATTGGGATGGAGCCCAGGCACCGCAGAAGTGGAATAATTTCGGCAAAAGCGGGACAGCAGAAGCGGGAATATTTCCGCAGAAGCGAAAAAATCTGGAGGTAGAAGGTTACTTTTAAAGTCGGGGTTTGGACATTTCTCTCATATTTTTCTTGGCTTGGGGGCGATTCTTGGAGGATTCAAGAGGGTAATTCATTCATCAATGATAAGTTAAGCTAATCCCACCTATTATGAGTTAAATACATTGATTATGTGTAGATTTTAGCATGTAAATGGGTAGAAAATTGAGTGTTAGAGGAAAACATAGAAAATTATATTCTTGGAATTTAGCCACGATTTTGAGTATGGAATTAAGAGAAAATCATATATTTGAGTTCGTGAGTTCATGGGTAAACTTTATCTTCGAAAATTTTTGGATTCCGGGCACGTGGGCCCGAGGGCATTTTTGTTAACTTTTCGTTCGGGGTTAGGAATTGTTACAAATTGGGTTGTAAAGTTTAATTGAGCATTTATAATGGATTTGTATGACCATTGGATACTTTTTGGAGCTTTGTGCGTTGGTTCGAGCCTTCGGAAGAATGTAGAATACCTATTATGGATCTTCGGAGCGAGGTGAGTCTCCTTTCTAATCTTGTGAGGGGGGATTTACCCCATAGGTGAGTTAAATTGGTTATGTGATCCTATTTGTGGGGGCTTTGTATGTACGAGGTGACGAGAGTCCGTGCGTAGCTACTATTATACTGTTGTCCGGGTAGTCTAGGACCCAAAAGCATGTCATATTTGGATTATTTATGAACCCATTGATAGCTTGAATTGTCTAAATCACCTTGGATTAGTAAATAAATTTAAAAAGTGGTTAAACATCATTTTCCCTGAATAGTTAAAAGAGAAATTTCCTTAATTGGATAAATATTCCCGATAAATTCTTAATTGACTACTTGAGCATGAACTTTATGTGTACCAACGTCGCATGCGTGATTCGCGAGCAGAGTATGTGTTTATTTATGGAACGGGCCGAACGCCTCGGCAGATTAAATAGATGCATCTATTGGTTCGGGCCGCTCGACCCTCGGCAGTGACAGTTCACATTTCTATTGGAGCGGGCCGTCGCCTCGACATGATTTGTGCATGTTGGTGCTGCTGCCTTGAATTTAATTGAGTTAGTATTGCCTTTTCGTGGCTTAAAAGTATTTGGATTATATTCAAAAGAAATTCTGAAAATTTCCTATGAAAGAATTACATGTTTACTTGATTTTCTCTATCTGGATTAAAATCATGTTTATAAAATAAATCCACTGTTTAATATATATATATATATATAGGATGAATAATTATTGGACCACTAGAGAGTGTCAGAGTTGACCATCTCGTCTCTACTCCTTCGGGATTAGGCGGGTTACTCACTGAGTACACGTTGATTACGTACTCATACTATACTTCTGTGCATTTTTGTTGCACAGGTATATATATACCTCTAGCAGCCTACTGGGCGTAGCAGTATGGATGACTCTGGGACTAGGTGAGCTGCATTGTTCTAGACGACCCGCAGCTAGTGTAGTTCCTTTCAGCATTTTTATTATTTATACCCTGTCCACTGTATTTCGGACGGATGTTGTATTTTATTTTCCTTATCGATAGTTGCTCATGCACTTGTGACACTGGGTTCTGGGATGGTTGAAGTATTGTATGAACTGTTTAGCATTTAAATTCGATTTGAGACGTTATTCTTTAAAAATTTCTAAATATGGAAGGAAAATCCTAAATTTCAAAAGTGTTAAAAAAAAAGATTTGATTAAGTAATTTGGTTGGCTTGCCTGACAGCAGTATCCGGCGCCACTACGACCCTTAGTGGATTTTGGGTCGTGACAACATGGTATCAGAGCACTAGGTTCCCGTCGGTCTCACGAGTCATGAGCAAGTCTAGTAGAGTCTCGCGGATCGGTACGGAGACGTCTGTACTTATCCTCGGGAGGCTATAGGGCTGTTAGGAGTACTTCCCTTCTTGATTTCCTTATCGTGCGGTTCGATTTCTTTGAGGCTTATGCCTTTGATTCCTTCCCACTCAATCTTACGTGACGCGAGCGGTTGTTATAAATCAAAAATTGAAGGATTGTAATGGCACTACAAATGTGGTGCAGGATGATTTTCCCAGTATAGTTGATTGGACGATTATTGTCGCATTATGGGGGGATATTCTATTATTTCAGCTCAGTAACTGAATTTCTAAGAGCCTTGAGGCTAGGCACAAATTGCCATAATGCTTATGCGCGATTATTCCGCAGTGTTGTTCTGATGGTAGGGTGATTTCCCACGTGTCGGGGCAGTGAATGAATTGAAGGGAGGTTTACTCAGTGTGTAATCAAGGGGATTCAACATTTTATTCCCGGCAGGGGAAGGTCAATTGAACTAAGGATGGCCAGATGGGGACTGGTGGAAGTAATAAAATATGGTAATTGCAAGCGTGGTGGAGTTCTCCTCTATATGTGGGTGCTGTTGTCCTAATTGAACGCTTTAAGTTTTTTAGTGTTATGATCTGCTACAATTCGTCTTTGGGGCAAGATATTGCGAAATAGTATTGGAGGTACAACTATCAGATATTGCAGGGTGCGGTGATTCTGGATTTAATCAGTATTTCAAGACGTTGACGGTTCAATAAAGACGACCTTCGGAAAAGTTTGGGGATTGGTAGAAAATTGTAGATTCAAGTTCTATGAAGATAAATTTTATTAAGGCAACGACTTGGCAGCAAAAGATGAGAAAGGCATGTGAGAAGTGTCAGGCGGAGTTTTAATCTTCTAAAAGGCCAGGCTTAGGGAGCGCAGGCCGAACAGTTGATTGAAGGAGTAAGTTTGCCCAAAGTGAGAGAGGGGCAGAGCTGTATAGGGCCTAGAAGTAGGATGACTACGCACCTAAGGATAGTTTGGAAGGATCTGGGATTTTAGCGGCGGGCAATGGAAGTCTGTAGAGTTAATTTGAAGCATGGGGTTGTTATGCGGCAGGAGATTTGGTATGAGGAAAGGAGCTGCTTGAAATGAAGAAAGGTGTAGCATGACTTTGAAATGGAAGGACGTTGTCGCGCATTTAGTGGATGTCCACGAGGGGTAAACGGACTGGTACATCTTGGGAGTGAGCTTTTACTCAAGAGGGTTATTCCCTGTGAGCAGTTTAGCGCTCGCGTGGTTGGCAAGGCTTCAGCGAAGAGTTCTACGGGTTATGAAGCAAGGGGAGCTGTTGTGTGAATGTTGTTAATGATTTAGAGTATCAAATTGGGTCCTACAGTAAGATATCAAGAATGCTGGCGATTGATTGCGCAAGATTTTGTCAATAAAAGATTAAGAATCCTGGTGAACTCCATAGTTTTGTAATAATGGCTTCAAGCTAAGTGGGAGAGTCCTACCTCATATGATTGGGTTGTATGGTTAACTACTCGTGAGGTTTCTGGTTATTTGCATACTGAGGGGTTATCCCAGCTACGGAAAAATACCATAAGTAGTAATTTGAGCAGAGAAATTATTAAAGATGTGCTACGGTTGGCTTTATGGGCTCATGTTCGAACTTGGGAAAGGATTCAGAATTTATGCCTTGTATAGAAGCGGGTTTAAAAGGGAGTGGTTCTGCCAGGTGATTCGTTAAGAGGGTATTAATGTTCTAGAAGATTCATGGAGTTGATTATATTCGGGACCAAGTCAGAGCGGGTTGCTCTCAGCAACGGTCCTAGTGGATCCTAAGGAATATAGTGTGGTTCCCAATGATTTCAAGCCTATGAGTACAGTTAAGGATCAAGATTTGTAACAGCTCATGAGAAGGTGCCCAGAATGTTCTATGATATTTTGACTTGTGGTGTAGCATTTGAGAAATATGAAATGGTCCGTGGGATTTGAGACAGCATGGTCTCATGATTCAAGGCCACTCGGGGTGAGTGTAGAGGGAGTATGTTATGTGTTGAAGAGAGTTAGTATTATTTCCAAGGTAATCAAGGATAAATTGGAAGGAAAGGGATTGATTAGCCATAGTTGAATTTGGCATGTTTGGGTCTGTAATCAGTTCATTCAGCGTGATCGAGTTATGCGTATGATTTGTGGCGGTACGAGCGAGGTTTGTCGGCCGCCGTAACTGATGTTATTCGGAAGCCTTCTTCTGTTATGGCTTGTTAAGTGGAAGTAGATTCCGGAAGGGCTATGGTGGCTTAGACCACTACTTAGGGATTTGCATATCCCACGGTTATGGGAATTTACCTGTGTGTTGCTATGATTCTTCTGAAGTGAGTTAAGAGAAAAGTTCTTACATGATGAAGTGTAAAATATTAATGATTTTGGAGTTACGATGAAAGTCGTGTTCTATCGTATGTTGGCACGTTGGGTGCAGTGAGTAATATGAAATTTGAAATGAGAATCAAAGTTGCAGCTCGATGTGGACAAAGATGTCGCAAGCTCGGATGAGCAGGAAAGGAGTTTCGCTTTTTAAAGTAAGTTGGGATTGTCTTCAGCGTCACCGGAGATCGGTGTTTTGTAAAGGGGGCTTGTATTATGGTTAATGATTCCGATCGCTTTTCAACGTTAGTGCGACCGATGGTTTGGATGAGCGGACCCGTTATTTATTTCGGAAGATTGTGGGAGCATGTCCCACGGGGAACTTGTATAAATGTGACATGTATTCAATTGATTAACTAAAGATTTAAACCAAGTACGAGAATTGTGGTAATATCATTAATTTGAGCCTTTAGGCCTGGAGGGCACTTTGTTTATTGGGTTATGAACTGGGGAGGTTTGCTCCGGTTATGACGGTTGTTCTTGTGTGTTATGCGAAGAGGGAAATTAGTATGGACCTTTGAAAGTTTATTGGCTTAGTTTGATGTGATCAGGATCGACTTGAGGTCGGTGGATGGTTTTAAATGTGAATATGGGCTCTATGCCAGGCCAGTTGTGTTCATTTCAGTAACACACTCCTTATGGTATAGTCAGGGTGTTATCTCGTTGTCAGATATTTTATGTAGTGATACATTGCGTCGTGTGTGTTGTGAGATGGCCTGAGAAATTGTGTATGTGTTGAGGATCCGCGTGGGAAAGTCGTATTATGAGCAAAATGGCTCTTGAGATTCAGATTATATATCGCACCTCAATTGTGCTTGAGTTTCGTAGCTTATGGCGCTATATGTCCCTCAGGAATGGTATTATGCACTTAGCGTGCTTGTGACCAAATTCGATATCTTGTTGTAATGGGCAGCTTGGCCCAATGTATATCTCTTTATGTAAGTTATACGTGTGGATCGGGTGGCACGCCGCCATGTGTATGTTACTTGGATCGAGTGGCATGCCGCCATGATTATATTGTGAGGATCGGGTGGCACACCGCCATGGTTATGTTATGTGTATCGGGTTGCACGCCGCAACAGTGTGATATTGAGTCTAGTTTTCTATATACTAATTTTGTATGTCCTGCTTCCTATTTTCTAAGGAAAGTCCGTAGTAGTGCGGGAGTTAGGTACTTGCTTCCAGAGTTCGTTTTCCTTTGGCATTGCGTTCAAATTGGTGGCCTATTGGCGCATGGGAGCATCATATGAGATTTTAACAATTTCTGGGGTGGCTTATTGCCTGAGCAGTTGTATCGGATGAGACGAGATCTCTTGATCTAGGATTCTGTGCAATCCAGCTGTATGAGGTATGTTATGGAGATAAGACCATTATTGGGTTCAGAATGAGGTGAAGGTTTTATCAAGAGTATAGACCTAATGTTTTGTTGACTCGGTAGTCGATTATGAATGTTAGTATATCTCTTCCGTCATTGCGGTATGGTAAAGGATAGAGTAAGAACTTGATATATCATGGGGTGCAATGGGAATATCATATTAGTAGGATTTTGACCAAGTTGATCAGAAAAAGTCTATTGTGGTCCTGTGGACTAAGTGTTGCAAAGTTATGCAGTCATGTTTGAGTACAGCGTGTAGTGATTGATATGGTGGTCGTATGTTGGAAACGGGCCTGGCATAGGATTTCGGATGTTGGAATCGGGCTCTAAGGCATATTTGTTTGAATAAAAGGGAATATCTTCAGAATTTATCGAGCTAATGTGCTCAGCTAAGTTGTGGTAGCACATGAAGGTGCATGAGGTGCTAAACAATGATTTGGGACTACTTCCGTATAGTTTTCAGCACGTTCGAGGACGAACGTATGTTGAAGTGGGAGAGAATGTAACGACCCGACCGGTCGTTTTGAGTACCAGCGCTCCGTTCAGCAGTCGGAGGCCATGAACAGCTTCATTTAAGGTATTATGACTTGTACGCGTGGTCGGAATCAAATTTCGGGAAGTCCAGAGTTGACTTGGGAAGAGAATTCTTATTTCGAAAGCTTAAAGTTGAAAGAATGAACTAGGATTAGAATTTTGAGTAAACGACCTCGGAATCGGGATCCGAAGGTTCCATCACGTTCGTATGATGATTTCAGACTTGGGCGTGTGCCCGTATCGGGTTTTGGATAACCCGGGAGCGTTTTGGCGCCTATTGTGAAAGTTGACATTTTAGAAGGAATTTCATAAGTTTGGCTTGAAGAGCATTTCAGTGTTATCAATGTCTTTGGGATTCTGAGACTGGGAGTAGCTCTGTATGGTGATTCTGGAGTTGGGAGCTCGATCGGAAGTGAATTCGGTGGTCCGTAGGTCATTTTGAAGCAATTTGGCTAAAGATAGAAATTTGAAGGTTTTTGAGAAGTTTGACCGGAAGTGGACTTTTTGATATCGGGGTCGGAATCCGATTTCGGAAGTTGGAGTATGTCTGTAATGTCAAATATGACTTGTGTGCAAAATTTGAGATCAATCGGACATGATTTGATAGGTTTAAACATCGGATGTAGAAGTTGGAAAGTTCAAAGTTCATAAAGCTTGAATCGAGGTGTAATTCATGGTTTTAGCATTGTTTGTTATGATTTGAAGCCTCGAGCAAGTCCGTAATGTGTTTTGGGATTGGTTGGTAGTTTTGGTCGAGGTCCCGGGGGCCTCGGGTGTATTCTGGGTGATTAACGGATCGAAAAATAGATTTTGACAAAAGCTGAGGTTTGCTGGTTGCTGGTATTTCCGCTTCTGTGGAAACGGGATCGCAGAAGCGGCCCCGCAGAAGCGGAATGGGAGCCGCAGGAGCGGTTTATGGTCAAGGCTTGGAGACCGCAGATGCATTCAAGGATCTGCAGAAGCGGGACCGCATCTGCGGACGGAAGATCGCAGAAGCAAAAATGAGAGGCCCAGTGGAAGCCGTAGAAGCAGCTGGTTTTCCGCAAAAACGGAACCGCCGAAGCGGTTGGACGTCCGCCGAAGCAGAATTGGGCTGGAGCCCAGGCACCATAGAAGGAGAACATTTTCCGCAAAAGCGGGACCATGGAAGCGGGAATATTTCCGAAGAAGCGAAAAGACCTAGAGGCAGAAGGTTATTTTTAAAGTCGGGGTTTGGCCATTTCTCTCATATTTTTCTTGGCTTAGGGGCGATTCTTGGAGGATTCAAGAGGGGATTTCATTCATCAATGATAAGGTAAGCTAATCCCACCTATTATGAGTTAAATACATTGATTATGTGTAGATTTTAGCATGTAAATGGGTAGAAAATTGAGTGTTAGAGGAAAACATAGAAAATTATATTCTTGGAATTTAGCCACGATTTTGAGTATGGAATTAAGAGAAAATCATATATTTGAGTTCGTGAGTTCATG